>BLKR01014985.1:0-137061 GCA_011170035.1 Teleogryllus occipitalis
AAGGGATGGGAGAGCGCGGGCGGGCGGACGCTGCGCAGGAATGCCACGAGCGCAGGAAACGCGCGGCAGGGGCCCTTCGGCCGCTCGGGTCACTGAGTTCTCTTCTAATGAGAACGACATCGCGATCGTGATGAGGTGAATGATGATGATGAAATGGTGAGAATGACAGGCTGGGGAAGCTGGAGAACTCTGAACTCGTTTTGCCCACCACAAATTGCATGGGGAACCTATCGGGTGTTCGAAATCGCTAAGAGAGTAGTGTCGTAGCGATCTCGGACAGGATCTCGGAGGGTTGCGGGTTCGAGTCCCGCCTCGGGCATGGTTGTATTTGTGTTCGCCCTTTCACCCCTTAACATCACCATATAGCTTTATCACCATATCATTAACTCCAGGAGTGGTCGTTAATGACCTAGATGTTGATGCGACCTTGAATTAAAAAATTCCACGAGGGTCGAACCCGGGATCTAACGCTGGACTTCGAATGCCCCACTCACAAGGAGCCCCCCCCCTTTTTTTTTTCGTAAGAGAAGTATGCGACCAGTTTCATGCTGGTGCCTCTCCTTGCATTCAGAAAAACTCGAATTCCTATCCTAAAGAATAATAAACTAATAAGGTAATACTTAATTTAATATAAAAAAATGTTATTCGGATGTATTAAAATCGATAATTTACAACAATCCCAAATGAAGCTTCTCCATAAGAAAGCACTTTTTTCTTCATTGGGCCACTCTTTACGCAGTTCCTGGATAAGTAATAAAACAACGTTCATGTGTGAATGTATTTGCAATTGTATGTTTCCTTTTCTCTGCTGTATATCAATTCTTGTATTTGCTTTTACTGAATAAAAAAATTAATATTTAGGCTCTCCTAGCTGTATTGGAAGAGGATGGGACAAGGAAAAGGAAGGAAAGTTCGCGCGCGTAGTCCGTGGTCCGTTTTCTAGGGTACTGTTCCGGCATTCGCGTGGTGCTGGTCGGAGAAACCACGAAAAACTACCCACCAGAGCAGCCGGCCGGTAGAATACTCCTCCAGACAGCGATGAACTCGACCTAGCGAAACAGCTGGTGTCGAAAATGCGCCAGCGTCGGGACTCTGGATCTCCCAGTCTACATTGCTGCAGAAACAGCGACACTGCTAGCTTAGAGCTAACTCAGCGAATAAACAAATTGACTGATTGGTCTTCCCGACTTTCCACCTGGTAATGGTTTAGTGCCAGTTCATATAATAATCATGAATTGACTATCTGATATGGGTGGTAGACGATGTTTTAAATATCGATATATTCATTCCGATATTCTTTGAACGTCGAGGTTTTGTGCTGGATGTTTTTACGTTTTTATGTTTTATTTGTAGATGAAGGATTTTCATAATCACAATTCTGTAAAAGTTAATGTATGAAATAATTACTGACTTCGTACGTCTTTCATCTAGCACACTATTCCTCGCCCGAGATGATCCTGCTGATCATGTATTTCCTTCGTCTTTCATCGTATATTTTTACACGGAGGAGGGTTTTATAAGGTTATTTTGAGTTAACTTTTACTTATAAATTTATATACACGGCCACTGTCGAATTAAATTTTGTTGCGCACAAATTGAATGTTTGAGATTACTAAAGCAGCATTAAAACAACGATATTTAAAAACATCGATGGTGATTGGTCGATGTTTTATTAACATCGATGTTTTAATTTTAAATAACGATGTTTGGCAACATCAGTGTTACGTTGTCGATGTCGCATCACCAATCCAAATGCTCCGCGAAATACGCCAACGTGCACGCGTGCTTGCCTGTTCAGTTGCAGGTCATTCCAAAGTAACCCACCACCTCAACAGGGTCGAAATGTAACCCCGAGATAAAATAAACGCACTTGTTTGTTATTTCGCGTTGGTTACGAGAAAGAGAGGCACTTCGTCCGAACAGAACAAGCGAGCGAAGCATCCAGCAGCAGCCGCGGCCACAGCCCGCTGTATACTCCGTGAATAACCCCGGGGGCCGGGCGCTCTAGTACGCGAAACCCAATAGCCCTACCGAGGCGATCGCCTCGGTTCAGCGGCGGTGAATGTTGGCTTAGCAATGGAAATACCGCTGTTGGAGGAAATGGCGCACGCACGAGGGGATACGGCGCATTTGAGGAGGGAAGGGACGATTTGAGGATCTGCCAGTTTCCCTCCGCGTGGAAAATTAGTCCGCGGAAAGGTTTGTGATTCATGAAGGGAAACTGTTGACGGACACGGTAGTAACTCGAATGTGGTTTTTAGTGCGTTGGAGGTATGGACTTCCGGCTCGTGGCCGGTTTTCATCGCAAGTAGTGCGTCGTTCGGATTTCTTTAGCAAAGAGCCTCCATGCGCGGATGTACACTTCTGTCATTTGAGGCATTTTTACACGAAGAAACGAACTAAATGAGGGACAATTTCGCTATTGCTTCTACGTAGATATCTGGGTCTTTTAATGTTGCATTATCTAAGAAGAATCACGTGAAAGGATGAAATATGTGAGTTTTGGCGTATTCTTTAACTGTTTCAAATATGTTATGTATTCTGCACTGAATACATAAATAAAATGGATCGGCCGCTTAGAGAAACACCAAGAGGGCAACAGGAAATATCAATTGATATAACCTTATTTGTCACGCGTTTATTCATGGGAACTTCCAAAACGTAGAAGAATTTCCTCCAGGTAAATCAAACGACCTCGATATTCGAAGTTTTGTTTACCGAAAGTAAGTAGACGCAACGTGATGTTTTTCCAACATGGCATCAATTGTTTTGGTAGGGCAGGGTGACGGGAGTTATCGCAATGTTTTCGCAATGCTCATTCTACACGTGCAAACACAATAACTTAAAACGATCCCTGCGACACTCCAGTGTTTACCTCGTGCTTTTGTGCCAGGAAGAAAGAGTCTGTGTCTCATTCTCAAAGCTGTGAGAGCTACTGCGGCGTCAATCTAGAATATAAACGAAAACTTCGGCGTTGAAAACAAACTACAAACATAGCAGATAATCATGTTCGCCATAAATTAACATGTGGCAATGGTTGAAGGTTGAAGTATTCCCTCAAAACTGATTGCGTGTAAAATTTCATAGACTGTTCCATAAGTTTGAAAGTGTTACTTTAAGAGACGCAATTACAGATGAATTTGTAAAATAATTCTTCATGGACAATGCCTTTATAATCGAGCTCAAATTTGTCGGCATCGGATCATTCCTGAAAACCATCATCGGTTTTTTTTATGAATACACACTATAGAATGACATATTGAGCAAATCTCTACACGGGATTCGAAATACAGGTTGGCTCAAAACCCATTGTTTCTTAAAACTGTTGATAATAGAGATATGTCTTTGTAATAATGGACAAATTATTAAATCATTACGAATAGCACGTAAGTAAACGAATGTACTATGTAAATAAACTGCTCGTAGAAAAATGTTTTACGTTAATATTTGACAGACTTCACATTTTGTCAGAATAATTTTGCAGACTTCACTTTTTGTCTTCCAATAATTTGTTTTAAGTTTGTTAAAATATTAAATACTCTTACAAGTATTGAATATCAGCGAGAATCAGCAATATTATCAAATCAAAGCTGCATTTCACTTGCCGATGCAAATTCTTTTTATTAGAAGAAAACAAAAATATCTAGTTCTTACATGTTACCAACCAGGTTCTTTGGCACTTTTATTCTTAATCCAGCTAAATTCAGCAATATTTAGTAAAAGAGAGAATATCTGGAGCTAAAGAATAAGTGCTTATCCTTCTCCTCCATACGTTACAAAACCCTTTTTACTTTCTTTGGCAATAATTAATTGAAATATAAAAATTTAATCTTGTTATTCGTCTGCTTCATTATTAGATTTGTAAACTAGGAATACCCCTTAAGAGGGAAGATTTTTCTAATATCATTGGAACGGGCTGTCACACTTTTAGAAACCTCTATATAAAAAAAACATTAGATGGAGTCTCGATAGTTTATGCAGTCTCGTAAAGTTTCCTTTACACATCCTGTACCGCATGATACGGCCATTGCGTAGCCAGGACATCCCATTTAATCCGTAACCCTAGGTCGCATGGGACAGTACGTGCCAAGGAGACGAAAAAAGTTAATTATGGAGTTGATAAGGAATTCAAAAAGTAGTATTTTCCATAGCGCATGTTTTGCAATCCAATCTCTGAAAATTTAGCTTCTTGTTAGATTCAGAATTTCTGTTGTTTCTGTGCATATAAAAACTAAACAATAGAAAGAAGCGGAAAAATGAACGCCCACGGTAATTATGAAGAAACAATTTGTTTCTTACTGCATTCAGGTAGCTACCGTTAGAGAACAATTGTGTGTGCGATTTACCTTCTGAGATTTTTCTTTGGACTGTGTGAGAAGAAGATGGTGGGATATGATTAGTTTAGAAAGTTTTAACGTGTTCTTTTTTGTGTATTTATATAACTTTGAATGTATTGAAATTAATGAATATAAAGCAATAAAATTAGACAACAATTAATTTTATTACAAATGTGTGGCCGTACGAAAATCGTAGTTTTTCGCAAGAGAGTACGATGTACTCACATTAAGCATTTGCTGATAAGAGAATTAAAAAATTAATAATCGATTAAAAAATGAGGAATCTCCTCCAATATAATCGACCAAATATTACATCTGTACCCAAGACTTCTGTACTCACAGAAACTCCATCATTCTATTACTATTTGAGTTTCTTTACCATCGGAAAGGTCGAGTCCGTTCCTTGTCGATTTTACTGTTGGTAGTTAAAAGGGAGCTTGTCAGTTACGACCAACGAAAGACTTCAAAGGTGAGGCGTAGAAGGTGGGTGAGGTAAGGTGATGGTGAGGTGTGGTGAGGGTGGGTGCAGTGCACTAAAAGTTAATTCAAAAGTACGAATAAACGAGTTAATGACAGTACAAATGCAAACATTATTCAGTCATTAAATACACATAAATGTTAATTTGACACGAGGAATGTCGACGTTCAACAGTTATTGGTTATCGTATTTGTTTGATGATTAACTGTCAGAAAACTATCATAAATCCTCTAAAAGCCTAAATCTTCACCGGGAATTAAATATGACGACTCCAGTTCAAAGAGTAAACCTTGTTAAAAATCTCTTGTTCATGAATAAACCTACTCTCCACAATAGGGTATTTATCTTCATGTCGCCAGAACCTCAATGCGATTCAAAAATACAATTCGCATGCATTTCAGTATCCAATAATCCGCCACGAAGACAGAAAGAAGAGAAGGCCTACCGTTCGAATCACAAAGTCCATTCCAATCCAACTGAGCGTCAAAATCCTGTCACCCACCAGCGAATGCAAACGGAATGTGACGGTACTAGAAGACGACGTAAGCTCCGCCACTCTAGGCCAGGGCTGCTCAGATCAAGAATGAGTGCCAGACACACGCCTTTCATTAGACGGGAGCCGATTGCGCCCATGCACTTCCCCTTCCCCCTCCCGACGGGCTGAGTCAACAGGCAACGGACCACTCCGGTGGCCCACAGATAAGCGCTGGTCCAGACCTTGCCAAGTGGACCGCCCATTTCATCACCCTTCCTCTAGGCATCCCACACACGTGCGGGATGAAGAGGAGAGCCGGGAACGCGTCGATACGTATCAATTCAATCGACTGGCAGATACCTCCCATTCGCTACCGAATCAACCGGCTCAGGCACTCGCTCTGGGCTCCAACTGATGCCTCTGACTGGGAGGTCCCAGGAGCCGAGTCTCGACGGAGAGAGGATTTTCGACAGTAGTTAGCTGGGTAGGTCGAGTTCAGTCGTTGTCTGAAGGAGAATTCTGGCGGCTGGCTGCTCTGATCGGTAGTTTTCCGTGGTTTCTCCGATCAACACCGGGCAAAATCCGGAACAGTACCCTAACGAACGGGCCACGGACCGCGCGCGATCTTTCCTTCCCCCTCTTTGTCCTTTCCTCACCCATTCACTTACACACTTAACACTTACATGCACAATATTACCACACTTGCCGGGAACTTAGATCTTCTCCCGGTTGAGGTGGTGATCTGTTGGTGAGAGAAACGGTTGGGAAAATTCCCGGTAGCCGAAAGTTAATCAGCGCCAGATCTCACCATCCAGCGGGAAAAAGATCACCGCCACCACCCGTGTTAAAAACATGGACTAAACTTACGGAACGAATGACCTTAGTACTTGACGCTCCCGGAAAATCGAAATAATCTATCATTCAACCACAAGCGAACTAAGACTTCCAGCGGCCGCCGCCGCCGCCTCCTCCAGCCGGTGCCGCAAGGGCTCGGAGCCGCAGCACACGCGTGCGAGGCGTGGCGGAGGTGGAGGGGAGCGCGGGCGGGGGAGGGGTGAGCGGCCGCGCAGGGGAGCGGAGACCGCCTGCCCGATCGCGTCGTTATTTTTACGCGGCGCGGCACGGCGCACCGATTTGGCTCGCTCCACTGCCGCCGCGCCGCGGCGGCGCTCGCGAGCCAGGACGCACGCGCACGCGCGGCGGAAGACGCCGCGCCAGCGAAACCGCACCGCCGCTGATGCGCTGTTTTCTATCTTCAATCAATCATCGGATGGTCTTTACCGTGAAATGAAGATCGGGACATGACATGCCACACGAATTGAGATGAGTGGACTTTATGGGCTGCAGGACATGTGTAGAAAAAAGTCAATGTTTTTAGTTATGAAGTGTTTTAAAGCGTGCCAACTTCTAATTAATCCCATACTAGTGTTCCGAATGTGGGAATGCTTGAATGTGGGCCCGCTTGAATGTGAGATCCGGGGCTGACCTCATTGGATTGCGTGGATTTCCCTTCCTCCAGGTATCTCCCCCCTGCGGGGCACCGCCCCAGCCGGGAGAAGATCTTAGCTCCCGATTTAATGTAGTGGAAATATAGGCATAAGGGCAAAGGAGGAGAGTTAGTCATTTTTATTATAAGTACACGCATTCTTAAGGTTTGTTAATATTTAACTAAACGTTCAGGAGCCTTTTTGCAATTTCCCTCTTTTTTCTGCTTGGATTTCTGGTCTCGCTCGCTCTCTCGCTCTCCCTCTCCCTCTCTCCCTCTCCCGCTGTCCCTCTCTCCCTCTACCGCTGTCCCTCTCTCCTTCTCCCGCTGTCCCTCTCCCGCTGTCCCTCTCTCGCTCTCCCTCTCGATCTCTCGCTCTCCCTCTCTCCCTCTCTCGCTCTCCCTCTCTCGCTCTCCCTCTCTCGCTCTCCCTCTCTTGCTCCTCTCCTCTCCTCTTTCTCCTCTCCTCTCATCTCTCCTGCTCACCTCTCCCTCGTCTCTCTCCCTCTCCCTATCACCATTGTTCTCTTCCTCTACTTCCACGTGGTGTCGTCTCGCTGCCCCGACAGTGGGTGGGCGTCGCAGCTGGTCTCCTGCTACATCGCTCCGAGTGCTCCTGCAGCAGGAAGCCCCCGCGCGCCGTTTATTTTGACAAGGGCCGCGAGTGCGAGCTCTAATGGGGCGGGACCGGCGTGGGAGGCGCAGGTCAGCCTCGGCCCCCGGAAGGTCTTGACCACCGCCACCCCGCCGGCCTACAGGGTACAAGCCATGAGACTCAACTCCGACGTTGCAGGCATGTTGGGGTGTGGGATAGGGATGTTTACGAAAACCGTGGGCAGCTAATCGATTCACCTGAAATTCAGCGCCATCACAAGGTAAATGAAGGAACTTATTTAGGCTTTTACTTTCTCGCTATGAAGTAAAGAGAAAGTTATGTAATTCTACGCGAAAAAACGGCGAATTTTCGGCAGAAAACTCTGATTGCAGGGCGCTGGTAACGAAAACGTTAATGTAATAAAAAAGTAAAGCCAGTTGCTCAATTCAGAAAAAAACCTTCTAACACGTGGTGTAGCCAGAATCCATATTTGGAGGGTTCTTGATACCGAAAAATCGAATGACGGTAAAATGTCTACTCGTCTGTGAACAATAGCGGTTAAACTGTTACGCAGATTTTCTCCAAAATTGATATTCCCCAATCGATCTAGCTGATGCCGCGGCTCCATGAATTTGAAACCGATATTTCATTTCTGACTATACTTTAGATGAAGCCTCTGACACATTGTCTAAATTTCCAAAAAAATGGCTCCATCGTCTTTGATTTAATTTTTTTTGGATAGTGTGAAGGACTTTTAAGAGAATGGTGCAGGTGTCGTGTTCGTTGAAAACCCAGATTTTTCGACATTCAACATTTTTACAGTCTTCCTACAACTAAAATATTAAAGATAGGGAATTTTTCCTTTAATGAAATCTGTTCCTTAAAGATAGATTTTGAAATAAGGTCTTGTACAATTTTTCGAAAATTTGAGTATTTTTCGCATAATTTCGCATGAAAATACGGGCGAGAAAGTACGTGCTGTTTTAGGACCACTAGTTTTGGACTAATAACGACACGCGAACACGTTCTTGACCAACGTTAAATACTCTTGAGTATGTTTGTAAGTAAGAGTACATGGCGTTTGGCTTTACAAATGAACTTACTGGCCATTTGCCGAAAATGTCTTAAAAGTTTCTCGCTTTCACCGCGTGATGTCGCTAAAGTTCAGGTGCGCTGATTAGCTGCCGCCGCCATTCAATTATACCAGCAGCAGCAGCAGCAGCAGAGTTCAATCTTCTCTTCACCATTTTCATTGCACAAGCCATGCGATGGCCTGACGCTGGTCATCATTCGATTTACACATCTTTCACAAAGGAATGTGGAGTTTTAGTAAATGCGCGCGTGCGTGTTCTGGCCCCTGAAACCAAAGAACTGGCACTGCGCATGCGTGCTTTTGCTGAATTTATGGAATATTTCGTTCAAGTGTACCTAATAAATTGTTCCACAGTGCCAAAATAGTTTTCGCTTTCTCTCTTTTTTCACAAACCGCTTCCTCTGACACGATCATCCGGCCGATCATATGGATTCCCACCTGTCAACAATCAACTTTCAATTCTCCCTCCCACATGTCAATTTTCTTTGTATTTTGATGTTTCAACAAACGCCATACCAGTTTCTGTTTTGGGATTTAAATGAAGTAGGTTAGAGACGTTTAAAAGCTGTTTGATGGAGACTCATGAGCTTGACCGTGAAATGAAGATCGGGACATGACATGCCACCCGAACTCTGAATGATTGATTGATTTTTTCATGTTTCCGGGCGCGTCAACTACTGTGGTCATTAGTCCCGTTAGTGTAGTGCGTGTTTTTTCCTCGGGAGATGGCGGTGATCTTCCCCCGCTGGATGGTGAGATCCGGCGCCGACCTACCGTCGGCTAGTGGGGTTTTCCCCTAACCAAGACTCTCCCACTAGCGGGGCACCGCCTCAGCCGGGACAAGCTCTAAGCTCCCGACCGGTCTCCCGGAATATGTGGTAGTGTAGTGCATGTTAGTGTGTGTGTGTAAGGGGGCAGGATAGGACAAGGAAAAGGAAGGACAGATCGCGCGCGGTCCGTGGCCCGTTTGGTAAGGTACTGCTCCAGCATTCGCCTGGTGTTGATCGGAGAAACCACGGAAAACTACCGATCAGAGCAGCCGGCCGCCAGATTCTCCTCCAGACAGCGACTGAATTCGACCTAGCTGAAAAGCTAGTGTCGAAAATCCTGCCGCCGTCAGGATTCGAACCTAGGACCTCCCGGTCAGAGACGCTGCAGTGACATCAATTGATGCACTGAGCTACCGCTCCCGGTCTGATGAATGAAATTGATACAGCGTGACATATGTTAAAAAAAGTTCGTTAACGTCTTTATGCGACGAATGGGCGGTAAAAAGTAGGAAATGATAATGCAAACAAGGGTTCACGCGCCGGTCGGCGGTCCTGATGACCGTTCTGTTCACAGACAGTTTCCGGCCGACGGAGAATTCCGGGCGTTACATAGCCTGTCAATGTGTGCAGACACCGGAGAGCGGGAAGTCAACGGGTCGTTTATACGTACCAGAATGTCACTATTATGTCACTAGTATGTCTGCCAAAGTGCTACAACATAATTATTAAATTAGATTTAAGCTAGAATTAAGTTCGCTTTAGTCAGTATTAGCTTTTTTACCTCTCCCTTAGGCAGTAGCGTAATTTGTACGCCAGTAATTAAATAAATTCTCGCCTCCTCAGGGTTACTGTGGAGAGGAAACAGAAAAAAAAAGTATGTCACTATGACACGGCTGCCAGAGCAACCTGCGGTGGAATGACCAGTACGCTCGCTTTCCACCGCTGAGACCTGGGTTCAAATCTCGGTCGATTCGTGTGGAAAATACCGTAAGGTTCGTTGCAGGTTTTCTTGAGGGGGTCCTGTTTCTTCAGCTTTTCATTCAACACTGTTTCATCATCACTGAAATCCATCCAGCCAAACTTTCATTCAGATATGAGTGAATAGGCTTAGGTAGGCACTCGGCATACAGAAGTTTATAATAAAAATGATAATATTGATTCTACTTTTATTTTTTATTATTATCTTATTATTGTAGAACAAGTGTGAATTAGATCCACATCTACCGATATAATATGCTGATCTATCACTGATAATAGAGCAGAATTGATCGTTTGAGGTTTTCATGTGAAAAAATGCACTTGTAAATAACAATATTCTTAAAGGATAGGACCTTCGTTTCCATGCACTTTATTGACACAACGGTGATACCAACAACGGAAAATGCAGCCACTAACTATTAGCTCCCGGGATTTTAAAGTATGAAATTAGTGGTTAGTGGTCTGTTAATTCGGAGAGGATGGCGACCTCTGCGGTCTTGGCTGTGGTGTTGCAGGTGAATACCGATTTTTGACAGGTAACGAATTAGTTTGAGAATCGCCGAAAACCGCATTGCTCCGCCTCCAGGTGGATGAGGTAGAGCGACAGCTGATTATGCCTCCCAAGTGCAGTGCGTGGAGGTGGGAATGTGGATACTCGTAGATATCAAGAGTGATTGTTTTGTCTGATATGTACCTAAAATTAGTGTTTTTAGAATTGATAGAATTTATATCGAAAAGAAGATATGTGTTTCGGTGTGTGTGAATATGAATTTATTTTTTCGTAAAAGAAAAACAAACAACACAGTAGAACCTGTATATGAGTATAGGAAGGAAGCACAATTTGTATACGTGTAATATGCGCACTTTTCTTCAGCTCCAAAATCTCTTCCACATCTGTTTACTGCACCTAGTTTAATGATGAATAAAATTACGAACAGAACGAGGTTATTAACATTTGAAAAATTCGAAATTTTTGTCCCCAAGTTATAGGAAACTCATTTGCACCAGTAAAAGAACCACAGATTGATTTTTATTGCATTGCTAACAAAATTCGAAAAGTTATCCACAGCCTCCGACTTTTCTCCTTCCACAAATAGTAAAAGAAGAGCTCAACAGAACCAGCACACAGTGAAACTACATAGTATATGATTCTGTGCGTCTTTGTGTGTGTGTGTGTGTGTGTGTGTGTGTGTGCGTGCGTGTGCGTGCGTGCGTGCGTGCGCGCGTGAATTAACTTATTAAACGCACGTCAACGGAAAGGCCTCATTGACCAAATCGTAAAGAACCCGCACCATTCACTTGTACCTCCCCCTTTCAATTAAACTCAAAATAGATCAGCGTTTATTCAAGTACAGTGGGCTCCGGTTATAGTGAACTTGTGGGGACTAACATGTTTGATGTTTGGTTCACTATATCCAATGATGTCAAAATTAAATGGAATTTCTCCATAATAATTGATTTTATTAATATACAGTAAAATTCATTTACAGCACGAACAGAAAATTAAATTCATTTATTTGTATGTAAAAGAACGATTACTTTCAATTGTGTGCTTCGTACATTTTTCACTGGATCTTTCTCCAGAGTTCGTGCTCTCCCCATACTTGATTCTGCATGGTCCTCTACCTCTAAATATGGTAAAGTAGTCTTGGCACCTTTCAATGCCACTTGCACTCTTAAAACACCGTTTCACTCTCCGAAGGCCCTTTTACTTGCCTAATTAATTTCCAGGATTTACTTCTCAGTTCACTATAGCCGATGTTCAGGTTCACTATAACCGAATATTCTTATGCTTATTTGTAATGTAAGTAAAACGGAACCAATTACTTTAAGTTCACTATAACCGAGGGTTCGCTATATCCGAGTTCACTATAACCGGAGTCAACTTTACAGTTGACTCCGGTTATAGTGAAATCGGATATAGCGAACGCTCTGTTATAGTGAACTTAAGTCATTGGTCCCGTTTCACTTACAGGACAATACTTACACTACAGGATAATAATTACTTATTATCCTGTAGCACTTGCAGTAGTGCGTCCCCGAAGTCCCGCGTCCTCCACTCGCGCGCGCACGCGGTGCGGCGAGGGGCGAAGGGGAGCGAGTGACAGCCGCCGGGCGCCCAAGTATACGGCTTCCGGCGGCGCCGCCACATGAGTGATGCGAGCCGCGTGCGCGCAGCCCCGCAGCACAGTGGGCCCGCGACACCCGTCCTGGTCTTTGGCCCCACCGCTCGTCCGCTGCGGGCCTTGGCCAACGAGCGGGGACCCAGCCTCTCCGCCATGGGATATGTGGGGTTTAGTATGAAGACATCCCTTCACCGCAGTGCCTGACTTTGACTTTTGGGCGCCCTAGGCTGTCAAATGTTTTAGAGCCCTTTTGATTTGCTTCTTTTTTAAACATTAAAGCTACTTGTAATATTTTGAATAAAGAAAATGTACGATATTTGTAACAGACACAAATATTGTGTACGAATAAATAATTGATTATACATATAAATAATTCTCACCTCGATATTGATTTAATAAATATACGACAATTTTGTATTAATTTTATCTGTATACACCGATGGATAATTAACACTTTCTTTTGTTACAAATATGAAAAGAAATATTTCTATAAAAAACATTCAAAAGTTCACCTTATGAAATTTTGCATCCTCCGAAATGCGCCCGCCCCCAAAAATTGCGCGCCCCAGGCTGCAGCCTACTCCGCCCTTTTGGGTGATCTGGCACTGCTTCACCGTATATACTGCTCTTCAAAACCTTACGGTCCGCTCCGGGACTTGGCCGACGAGCGGTGACCCAGCCTCTCGGCCATGGGATAAGGGGTTCGTGTGGTTAGCACGATGACATCCCTTCACCGTACATACTGCTCTTCATAACCTTCGGGTAAGCTTTGTCATCGTCAACACAGCAATAGATACTGGGACATTTGTAAGGAAAGCTCACAGGTTAATTTGCCTCGGTCGGAAATCGAACCCGGGGTTGCGCCGTGAAATGCGAGCAGGCTAACAACGAGCCACAGAGGGAGGCAAACCCGCGATGGCAAATTTTATCAAAACATTGATATTTCTATAAATCACTATGAGGTTTTTGAGATGGGTGAAAAGATCGACAAAAATCGATGTTTAAAATATGATAAAACAACGGTATTTTCTCATCCTGTTTTCATTTTTAATTAGAGTACTTACATGAAATACCGGAATATTTTATTGTTTGGTCATTTATAAATAATATGTCAATAATGTTTATCGAATGTAAAGAAGGAAATAAAATATAAAGTACATTATATTTGTGAGGCATTTATATAGTGTTTCATTAATCCATTTGCTCTCTTTCATTCATAAATCACAGACGTAAAAATGTCCTGTATCTAATGTGCATAATAGGTCAATATTAGGTTAAAAGTATATTCTGCTAAAAAAAGCACTCTGGTATGTTAATTTTCTAATAAATATTCTATAGAGACAAAGATCAAAATGCAGTTTAACGATATTACCACGTACAAAATCATCGAAAATAATTAACCTTTTTTGAAAACGTCGATGTTTCTGGTGGAAAATATCGATGTTTTAAAAACATACTCATATTTACATACAGTAAAAATACAAATTTTACTTACAGAGTACACACAGGTGGCCTTTGGGGCGGGGCGTATGAATTAAAGAAATATCTAACCAGACACAGCAAACCTTCGGCAATTCGTAAATGTTAATATCTCCAATTTGCTGAAAGTTTTACTACATATTAATTTAGCGTGGCGCTTCAGGCGAGTAGTATTTTCATGTTTAAAATTAATTTGTACATTGAAAGTTTATTGTAAACTCAATTTTAAACATTTTTAAGACCATCTTCTCTATTTTTGCGCATAGAACATAACATGAAAATGTATCGATTAAAATACTTGTTTAAATGTTTGTTTCATTACACAGGTTTAATGATTGACAGTCTCGATGAGTCGAACCATAAATTTCTTGTTAATATCGGAAATACAGAACACTAATTTACAGCGTTCCACCAATGTACTCGTAGATACACTTAACACCATCATTTCCAGTCGATCCAAGTGATATTTGTGACGAACAAAGTTGCTACCCTGTACGTTTGTTCAGAATTCTCCCGTTCCCATAACCTCACATTCCACCGCCTTCTCAATCATTGCCCGTATTACTAATCTCGCATCCGTCGTCATCATACCGTCTTATTCGGGAGAACCAACTACGTTCGCAATTCTTTCCAGCTTCTGCAATTCGCCGAATGTGAACATTTATTTACGTAGGCCTACTTCTTTTCCTTCAAAATGGACGACAATTCTCAGTCGCGAGTGTGTGTGTTTATGATCTCGTGTTGAAACACACTTAAAAATACACAATGAAATACTATGAGATAGGTACTTTTAGAAATAATTATTCAATGGGTATAACCAATATCTCTTTTAATAATTGAAAAACATTCATTATGACATTCAGAAGAAAAAGCTGCTTTCAGCGACTTGTGCAACCAGAATGTGCAAAAACGAGAAACGCAATTACAATACAGTCCATCAAACGATTCTTGAATATTCTCCGCACATAAGAAACAGTACGAATAATTCCTCCAAATGGATGTTTCTCCGCCTCCCTAAAAACTATTCAGTTAAACAATAAAACACGGAACCATAAACAGACGACACTTGGGACAATCGAAACTTAACCTCGACACGGCAAACCGCCGGCAAACCGCCGGCACGAAAGTTTCCATTACCTCATCCGTGGCAATATGACCGACAATCATCAGAGCCGCTGATAGTAAATGGATGTGGGTGGCCGAGCCGAGACCACAACTTCGCGTCACTTGACCCGCGTAATAGCTCATTGTACGTCCTGCCTCTCCGAGATTACCTTTCTTCTTAATTAGGTTGAAACGTGGACGCGATGTTACGTGTTTTCTGCTTGCCATGTAGCCGCCTGTGTTGCCAACGACCCAACGAAAGGTTAACCTCTGCAGGCGGGCACACGCATCAAAGTAATCTTCTGTATATACGTTGAATTGTGCGGCATCCGGAGACAAAAACTGGAGAAAAAACTGACGGTAATTAAGAGTGACAGGAGGCCTTGGATGCGTTGCCGACGCGGCACCTGACGCCCCCGCCTCCCCCGCAGCCGCGAGGCCGAGTGTCTGAGATAAGCGGGAGGTATCACCGCGCACTGAGCACTGCGATGTGACTTCTTGACCTGCCGTCTGGGTGAGGTTAGTGCTTTCGAGAATGCAGTTAGTTGTTTGCGAAATCATGATTTTTATTAATTTACTTACGTGCTTTGGGGATAAGTCATGAAAGACTGCTATAGACCATTGTAGAATTCACGACCGTTAATAAATTGTAGGATACGGATCACGGGATCGGGCAATTGATAAAACACATTAGTTTGCCAACGTTTAGGAATATGTAATTCCTTCCTCAGGGCTACAATAAACACAAACACAAGGAAATAAGACTTGTCTGAACAACAAGAAAAAAAAGCTTAGCACGTGGTCCTGACACACCACGGTTTTTTCATTCACTGACTTTCGAACCGTGGCCCTGATCGGACTTGGCTTCTAATGAACCTGTGTGCTTTAGCAACTCCATGTTGACGTTGGTCTGTAGGCAGACAGGATGGACTTTGACCATTTTGTATATTACAGTATAAGGTGTGTACAGTTTTTATTACCTATATATAATATTTTTTTCTTCACATATGTTGGTTCATGGCATATATTGTCTGATTTTTTAATACTGTTGTTCAGACAAGTTATCTTCGTTCCTTGTGTTTGTATTTATTGTAGCCCTGAGGAAGGAATTACATATTCCGTAACGTTGGCAAACTAATGTGTTTTATCAATTGACCGATCCCGTGATCCATATCTCAGAAGACGGCTATAGTTCAATCGAATGTATAAACCTACTGCGCACTTTTAACTTGCTCTCTCTCGCTCCACATGCCGTTACGCGTTTAGTATCGGTGATAGTTGATGCTCTCCTAGAGCATAATATTTTTTAACACGCATTGAGCGCCAATTGCGCGAAGGATTTTGAGACCAGTCAATTTATGTATTGTTCATGCTAAATCATTTAGTTTTAGGTACATTTTTTAATACAATTGATTTATTTCATGACTTCGTTTACAGGTACAAAGTAGGATACACCAAAATTAGTCGAGGTTTTCCAACACTGAAAGCGATAGAATAAATGTCAAATAAACGTGAACAACGCGTGTTACTCCGTCAATAATTTGAACGAAAAAGTAAAATATCAGCATGTAGAGAAGTTATTGATCAATGTTTCAATAAAAAATCGATATGATGTTCACATTTTCACCTTGAATGAAATGACAGAACTCCATCATAAACCACAGAAGGTTGCCGCAACGCTACCGAGATTTAAGCGTCATTTTTTTTATTTACTAGAAAATAAAATAACAATGAAGGTATCGAATGATACAGAAAAAAATTAAAAACTGTATGTTTTCCATTAATTTGAATTTAACTTTCGGTATGAGAACAATTCTACAAACTTTTCTATGCTTTGTAATATTTTTGACACCAAAACAAAACCAAATACCTGGTTAGGTAGTAAATATGAAATCTATTTGATCACATTGCCGATGTGAATTTTCGCTACATTTTCTTCCTAGTGTTAGAGAGAACGTCTATATTTGCCTTTGATCTCATCAGCCTGATCTCACCCAAGTTAGAGGACTGGTATCTACGAACAATCATGAGGCTACTTCCTCTAGTATTTTCTTAATGGCGGGGTGATTGTTACTTATACCTTGCAAGATTTAAATGTCTAATAGAAACATCACAAGAGGATGCACGTACATTGTGGTGGCGTCTGAGTTTTTCATAATAAAATGTGTGAAATTGGCAAAAGAAGGACGTATTTTACGCCCATGTAAAAGCTATGATTACTTTTAAATTTGACTATAAAGAATAATACTGAAATATACAGCAAGAGTAAAGATTCCGAATTCTTTTTAAATTAATGTAAAGTCAAAACTCTATTTCCATCTAAATCGTTTCCAAAGTGAATCGATGTTTCGGTTAATTATTTAAATAGCTCTTTGATTGAAGCATACCAACCACATTTTTTGCACTTTTGATGCCTGCATCCAGAACTCTTACTAAATGATGTGGAAAAGCGCGGAATTTCGGCTGTAGAATCTGCACAACTCGCGTGCTTCCATGATTAACAGATGGACAGTTAAAAAATCTTAACAGTAAAGGCATTTTTAGTTTTCAAAAAATAAGCGTGCGAAATCATAATGTAATTTTCTTATCTTTATAAACGTATTAGTCTGTTTAAAAATTTGTTGGTGGTCTGCGAGATTTAAAATTCTTTCTTAGTGGTTCGTGAATTTCAAAAATTTGGCGACATCTACACATTACAATCCACATACGTCATCACTAATTTATCTACATTCAGAGAGGGATACGAACAAGCGATCGTCACGATAATGGGGTTGAGTAGGTTCCATCATTAGTGACCTTGTCCATCTTTGAATAGTATCAGGTTGTTAACAAAGACAATGATGGGGATATGAAAAGGGGAAACAGCAACAATTTCTGCCTCAGCGTACTCCTTCATCCTTCAAGAAACTCAAAGCCCTGTGTCCACAGAGGCGAACACGCTGGCTGCACCACGAGGGCATCGCTTGACGACGGACGATAAGACGACGTCGCCCGCGACAGAAAAGGCGGTGACGAGGGACGCGTTGGCTGGGAGGGTCTCGGACGCGGAGGCGGCGCTGACGGAGATGGCAGGGGAGGCAGCGCTGCAGGTGTGCCTGGCCGGCAGTGCTGGGAATGACACCATGTTGGCCGGGTTTCGGCGAAGTATCGGAGTGACACAGTGCGACGTGTTATCCGCGCACGTTTTCTTGAGCCCTCATTTTTTCTAGATTGGTCAGAAGTAGGGGTTTGTTTATTTCGGAGGCATGACTATTAGAGAGTTTGTGCACGCCGTAACGGACAACACTATCGATCTTCTGCGCATGAGCAGATGCACGAAAGTTGGGCTAATCTTGAACTGCGCATGCGCAGAAGATCGATAGTGCTATAACGTCTTGAGCGCACAAACTCTCTATTATATCGAATTTGCAGTTCTCTTTCGATACAAAATAGTGTCTATTACATACGAGAGAGCATTTCTGGTTGTTCGATTTTGACTACAACGCTCGTTGCTATCTTTTATCGATAAATCTACAAATGGTGGTAAAGGACGGAGGTAGAGTTTCCGACGCTCAAGAACACTTGCGCGTATATATGAATGCCCAAAACCTCCTTCATTACTTTAGTTGATATGAGTTCGTGGTATGAGAAACATCTAATGCGAAGATCATGGGTGTTTGATAGGTGTGCATCTTCTTGGCCAAAAATGAAGTATTCTTTTAAAAGGAAAGAATACAGGTGCTTACAGTATGTAAAATCGTGCGCTGAAGTTTTTGCTGGAAAAAAATACTTTCTCGCCAATTTCTAATGTTACAAATTTTCATTGTGTATTTTTCTCTGCAGTTGTTCGCTTCCTTTCACTTGCATCTTGCTGACATAATAAGTCCCCAACAATTTCTCCTGATTTTTTCCAATAATAACATAACAAATTCATTACGTAAGTTCATTAAGTCAATAAAGTTCAATGTATGATGTTGGACAGATTCCCTTCAATAACTCCTCCAGTATTATGTAATTTTGTCACTAATACACCATATTTATCACATTAGGTATCGTAAAAAAAACATAATCGTCTAACTGGTATTGAAGAGCTTCTTACGAATCTCCATTTCCGTTTGCTTCCTAGTTTTACATATCAACATATTCCAAGGATTCTTCTCCACCAAGCTGCCAAATATTATGTTCAAAAGATTGTGTTTTCTTCTCTGTCCAAAAAAATGTTGAATCATTTCTTGACCTATAAGGCTGAAAAGGAATACTTTACCTTCCTGAAAATTTGTGTTTCATGCCGAAACCACAATCAGGAAATAATTAATAGGTCAGTCTAAATAATTGAAGAATTACTGAGAGTCCTGTTGGATTGATTGATTACTGGTAAGTTCGGGCGCGTCAACGGCTAAGGTTATTATTCCCGTAAGTGTACTACATGGTTTTGCTCGGGAGGTGGTGATCTTGCTCTGGATGATGAGATCCGGCGCCGACCTACCGTCAGCTAGAGGGTTTCCCCAACCAGAGATATCTCACCAGCACCACCTCAACCGGGACAAGCTGTAAACTCCCGACCGGAATCCGGTATGTGCGGTAGTGTAGCGCATGTAATTGTAAGTGTGTGTAATGGGTAGGATAGGACAAGGAATGGAAAGAACAGATCGCGCGCGGTACCTGACCCGTTTGTTTTGGTACAGTTTCGGCATTCGCCTGGTGTTGATCGCAGAAACCACGGAAAACTACCGATCACAGCAGCCGGCCGCTAGAGTTCTCGTCCAGACAGCGACGGAACACGACCTACGTACTGTATCTGGCTAGTGTCAGAAATCCTGCCATTGCCAGGATTCGAACCCCAGGTCGGCCCGGTCAGAGGCACTGCAGAGACATCAGTTGTAGCCGCCTCTCCCGGACTGAATAATTGAAGAATTACTGAGTGTGCTGTTGGAGAAGTGCGCCGGGCGTCGCGCATGCTTGTGGAGTGAAGTTGGCGCAGCCCAATCGCGCAGCCGTTGCTCGGGGACGGGCGGCGCGCGTGGTGCGCGTAGGGATGGCAAAACATCGATGTTTTCCACCAGAAACACCGATATATTAACATCGATATTTTGCTTTCGATGTTTTCTTCACATCGAAATTGTGTTGCAATACATCGATTTTTTAATAAATGGTGTTTAAGCACGTTGTAGAGTAGCAGCAATCCACAGCAACATCGTTGTTTTGCATCATCCTCTTTATTACGCTGTACATTTCACCTGTGCAATCTGAGGAAGTTTTGGAGCTGCCCGTGTTATGAATGTATGTTATCGCCAGGCGTGTCATTGCCTGAATCAAAGTGAAACACGAAATCGATAGCAAATTACGATGTTCTTTTATTGTTAATTCTATTCTTTACATTCGATAATAATTTTTATTGTCATACTACTAACATGCTGGTAACCAAACAATAAAATATATCTCTTTTACGTACTGTAATTAAAAATGGATAGGAAAATAGCATGTTTATTACTCCATGATTAAAACATCCATGTTTTAAACATCTCTGTTTTCTCGTCAATGTTTTCATCGACATCGAAAACTCTTTAGCGATGTATCGAAACATCGATGTATGGATGTTTTGGTAAAATTTGCCATCACTAGACGTGCATGCTTGTGGAGTGACGTTGGCGCAGCCATTGCTCGGGGCGGCGCGCGTTGTGCGCACGTGGTGCGCGCGTTGTGCGCGCGTGGTACGCGCGTGACGAATGGGTTGCGCGCGGCGGCTGAGCAAACGCCCCGTGGCGCTTTGTGGCCGGCGCTTCAAAGGCGCAAGCGGCTCCGGCGGGCGCGCAGATCGCGTTGCGCTGCGTTCAGCCTCCCGGCGGCGCTCGCTTCTGCCCGTGGAGGGAGGTTCCGATTCGATTCCCGAATCGATTCTTTCCTTTGCTTTCGATTCTTCAATAGACTTTCGCTTCGTTCGTCGTTGCTTTCAATTGGTTGGAATCGAATTAAATGAATACCTTTGAGTTTTGTAATAAATCAAAAGAGGTACACTGTTGACTGATGAAATATAAGTTTATTGTATTTTCAAAAATTTAAGGATTTTAATTTCGATGAAATCATTAATAAATTAAATAACTTAACAATACAAACAGTACTTTGCGTAAATCTGACCATAATTCAGAGGATAATGCATACTTAGTAGTACAACTTGGAGTGCTATTATAAATACTAATTATGAGACGTTATAGTATAATATGTGATTGTGAGCGCCTACTGTACAGCATTTCTCTGAATTGTGAATATTTGGCAATGAGTCAATCTAATAGTGGAATAGTGTAACAGCCACCCGTTGAACATTCTGTTTCCCTCCAATTCGTTGTATTCGGTCTCCAATATTCTCCAGTTAACAAAAATTCTCTTGATGCGTTAAATAACAATCAAATATACTGTCGTCTTGGGCCTTTGAGTGTGAGCCATCGGAGTGACGACTGAAACTAACACTACCTTTCCTCTTTCAGCACAGTGTCAATAAATTCTGAGAATGCTCGTGGAAAAGTTTTTCATTTCAGCATTTCAAAGTTTTGGAATAATAAATGAGGTAAATAATACGTATAATTAATTGTGTTTTGTCGATGACCAACTAATACACCTCCGGCAGAGAACATCAAAGCCTAAGGTAGATGCGATTTGCACCATGTATTTCGTATACAACTGACTATAAAAGCGTACTTACTTGTAAAAATGCCGTAGATTCATCCCTTTCAATACATGTAAAACCCGTCCAAGGATTTTTTCCTCTCTTATTTTTGAGTAAATTAGGGATCTCCCGTGACCGGCATAGGATATTTCAAAGAATTTTTGTTTTGTTTGTTTTGAAACGCTGAACGGTAATTTTTCTTATAAATAACTGTAAATATACAGGTAATGAGGTTTATCTAATTAATGGTAAAAAGTTTGGTCACTTTTGTTAGATTCTTTCTCTCAGCATATGCTATGCTACTTACTGTAGCATTCACATAACCGCGGTAAAAATTAATGTGCAATATTTATATTTTAGTATAGAAAAGTATTTTACTTAAAGTGTCTCAGTTTTCTAGGAATTTAGTACTGTTTTTAGCAAACAAATTACATGATATTTGCCAAGACTGCCCCTCTCCCCCACGTAAGATTAGCTTGACACCCTCGCCCCCTAAAGATCTCACGTCGTTATGAATGACCCCTAACGTGAACACGTGAGTACAGTTCGAGGTTAGCGCCCTCTTTGAGAGATCAGATTTGTAAGGGAGAACGCCCTTGCCGGCATGTGTCACATTAAGACGGCTCCACTCATTCGGCATTCGCCAAGCAGCGAGCTAGTGCTCGCCCAATCCCAAGAGAGCAGCTGACGTGTTCGGCGAATGTTCGGCGCTCCTTTTGATGTGTCCAAGAGACCGACACGCGGTGGGTAGGGCGAACCCCGAATGTTCGTCACTCGGCAAGTAGCAAGCAACTCATTTGGGATTACTCGGGATTCGGGATTCGGCGAGCGGTTACTCAGTGTTCGCCGAATAACGAATGTGTGGAGCCGCCTAGAGGTTACTGCCCTTCGACTGCATCCGCGAGATAAGCGAGCGCCTTCCTGCGAGCCACCTTTCGACCTCCGCAGCCGTTGACTCCGCGCAAAGCGACCCGCGTCGCGCCGCGCCGCGCCCGTGGGCGGTGGGCGGCTCCGATTCGCGAGTGGGCGGCCCCCTCCCCCTCCTCCCCCCTGCGCTTCCGGTGCGCGCGCGCGCGGGGCGAGACGCCTCTGTCGCCCGCGACGCCTCCGGGGGCCGGTTGGCGCTGCCCGAAGACAAACAGGCGGCCGCTGTTAGGGAATCAGAGACGGGCTGTGGAAGGGGCGGACGACGACGCTGATTCATTCGCGTCTGGGAGGTCGCGCGCTTCTAAAAGTGGACATGTTTATAATTTGATGTAAAGAGGTATAGAGTCAATGAATGATGCGTGAATGAAAAAATATATTTAAAAATAATTCACCTAGTAGGATCATATGAAAACATTACTTAATGATAATAATAATAATAATAATAATAATAATAATAATAATAATAATAATTTTTGTGTCAGTTGGACATGTTAAAGTGCTACTAAATATCTAGAAAATTAGATTTAAACTAGAATTAAGTTAGCTGTTAGTACTAGCTTATTATTATCTCTCCCTCTTAGCTGCTTAAGCCGCAAGGCAGCAGTTCAATTGTATGTCACTAAGTTAATAAATTCCCGCCTTCTTAGGGTTACTGTGGAGGGGAAACTGAAAAAGAATTAAGTTTTCGGATGTGGAAAAAATGCTGATATTCCGTATCTGAATCATTAACCCAATTTGAAATGAAGACCGATTGAAAGAGAACTATAGTTAACTGAAGTGAAATTTTGAAAAAAACCTGCCAAGATTTCTTGTTTTGGAGGTCTTAGGGCAGACGTTGGGTAAGAGGCCTTTTAGCAGACATTGAGTTTTATATACCATATATCGAAATAAAACTATGAAAATATTCTCTTGTTTTTACATTTTAAATTGGAACTCATTTTTTAAGAAATGTTGGGACCCGAGGGTCTCTGGACATTGCCTATTTAGCTCATCCTTACTTCCAAGTTATGTAAAGAAAACAGATTTTAATTTTAATTGTCATGTCATTTAAAAGTCATGGTATATTTTTTATAGAAAAAAACTTGCAAACATTTCTGATTTCCAAGGGCATTAGTTGATCACAAGATATGTTACCTTTCGCTGGACAATTTCACGTCTATTGTCACGTCATTCTAAGTAGATTACTATGAGAAGCATCGAGGACAAACGTTCCATCATTATCCTCTGTTTGAAATTGGCTTGGTGCATCAACCGATGTAGAAGCTTGACTAGCCGATGTGGAAGATCAACGTTATCACCATACATCCGGGATATTCGAATAGCCAAAACGTTTTCCGGAAGATGAAGAACATGAGACTTTTGTGGAACCTTGAATATAAATTGAACTTCTTAAATAGTACGCACCGGCTGATAAACCTGACAGCGACTTCGTTGGATGGCAAGGGGCAATTGAGGAGAATCGCAGGATAACGACTCCTTTGTTAAATATTACATCCATTTGCTAATTCCAGCCCGGAACAGGTCTTATCTGAAGAAATGTGCTTCCCGTACGACTATCAGGAGTTGAGAACGTGCTATTATATTGACGAGATTTATAAGTCGCTAATCACTGGCGATAGCAACTTCTTAGGAAGGCAAGATGCAACAGGATGCAGTTTGTTACATCATTAGACCCTCCGCCGGTCGAGTGTATATTACGAGGCACGTGTCGGTGGAATGTGCACCAAATTCCTTTCACTGCTAAGTCACCATGGACGCGCATTAAGCTCGCAACAGACTACACCGAGAGATGCGTTGCCAGAAATGTGCGACGAGAAATGTGCAGAGGCCTGCGAGGCTGCGTCCGCACACTAGAAATAGGTTATTCGAGGTCTAGATAGTCTTACGATTGCGTGAACGTTCGAGGATGCAAAAGCCACATATTGAAAGAACGTGTTTTCTACTGCGGAAGGTGCGCGCATTAATGTGCAGCGCGATCGCAGGAAGAGAACATACTACAAAAATATATTGACTAGCGTAAAACACCTTAGAGAATTCAGTTTTCGAACCTTTGCGCATGCGTAGAGGTTCAATTGTGGTTTACGCTAAGATGCTTCACGCTGCACAGAAGGTTTCCACTGATGTGAGATTTTTAGTTGCTCATCACTAGAGGGTGGATTTTGTTGACCTAAAACAACGCCAACAATGATAAATTTAATGCTCTTAAAATGTTTCAAAAGTGCCCTAAAAGCGAAGAAAAACGACGTAAAAAATGTGATCAAAACCAGTTCAGATGAAAAACTCAAGCTGATGGATATGTTATTGATGTATCCGAGACTTCCTCCTTTCGTTCAAGTGAACTCAGCTTTCAAACTTTTGGTTTGCACTATTCTTTGCCAGGAAATCTGCCTTCAGTTATCCCGAAATCGGCTGAACCGTTAGTGACGCTGACAAACCTCACAGACACCTTACAGTACATAATCATAATGGCTGAAATTATAACTTTTGAGCGAAGAAATCGAATAGGGTATCAGGTGTAAGTACTCAGGAATTCTGTGGAGAACATTTGTTGCATCGTATATATTATTTGAAGCATTTGGCCATTAAAATGACATTATAATCGATTAAATCAGCGAAAACTGCATTAAAAATGACGGGAAAAGTTAAAAAATGAGTTACTAGCTGAAATCGGTAAAAAATGCACAAAAGAATAATGACGTATTAAAATAGACCTTTTCCTTTTGTCATAACAAAATGAATTTCTGTACTAAACGACATTGTTCTACAGAAAAAAGGGGAAAAAAATACATTTCATTAAAATACTCATCACTGAAGATAGGAACATCGTCGGGAGATCCCACAGGATGCAGTTTGTAGCACAATGAGACCCTCCGACGGCCGAGTATACATTACGAGGCACGTGCCGGCGGAAACGGTACCAACTTCCTTTCACTGATAGTCCACCATGGAAGACCCACACGCGAAATGAGAGAACGTGTTTTCTGTCGCGGGAGATGCGCACGTGTTCACGATCGCCGCGCGGCGCCGAGCGTGGCGATGCATCGCCGCGATCCAGCACGCGTGCGGCGCATGGGCGTGGGCGAAGGCGTGGGCGTGGCGCGCGCTGACCTGACGGCGGCTGCGCGCGCGCGCGTGATCCTGCATTGACGCCGACGCCCACACCCACGCTCGCGCTCGCGTCATCCTGGCGATGGTGTGACGGTTAGTGAATCGGGCTGTTATACCCAAGTTCGCGGATTCAAACCCGATTGAAGCCGTGGATTTTTAAGGGCGAAAAAAATGCTTCGTACGCCTTCCTTCGGGGGGGGGAGTAAAGCCGGCTGTCCCGTGTTAGTAGATTTACTGCATGTAAAAGATCCTCAAGCCTATATGAAGTCTCTGAGCCAAATTCAAATTGCCTGTTTCGTCGCCCAAGTAATTCCTTCTTTCTCCCCTAATAGGTGAAAGGAGAGAAACGAAATTTGCGTGGTCAGACGGAAGAGCAGGCCTCATGGCCCGAATCTCCCCACGTAAAACAAGGCATTCATTCATTCATACCCTCCACTCAAGTCTCCCGACGCTGCCGTTGCTGTGGGTATTATATTTACCTCTGTAAAGTTAGAATCGGAAAGTTTTCAAAAATTATTGTTATTAAGCTGAAAATTTTGTTGCTTTTTTGTTTTTAATTTGTTATGCAAAAAAATGTGTCGCTCTTCATTTGACCCCGCTAATAAAGAGTCTCCTAACTTATATCAAGTTAGCATCGCAAACGCAAGAAAACCACAAATTACAGAGATAAATAGAAAATGACCACATAGGAATTAATCGCCTTTTTGTTCCTCCAGAGTTCCCAAAATTTTGTCGCACTTCAAATAATACCGGAAATGCTATTTTTTCATAAATTTCCCTTGTTCTAGCACGATCAGCATCTGCGCAGTACCTATTGTTTCAATACTTTGTCACCACCGACACATCCTAGCTTTCACCTCTTCCGTTTCCTCCATCTGGCGCTCTCGCGTCCTACAACGCAACAGCCACAGCCTCCTCCGCCAACGTCATGGTCGCCCTCGCCTTCGTTTCCACCTCCATCTTAGCATCCGCCGCCGCTGCCCGCGCTCGTCCGTTATCGCGCAGCACAGCCCGCGTGGCGCGCATAGAGGTTGCGGCCGCCGACGCCCCCTGCCTCCCCGCGCCGCACCACTCCCCCCCGCCCCCTCACCCCTCCGTTCTCCTCCGTCCCCCTCCCCTCATGCGACGCGCAGTCGAGCGCGCGTCCGACTCAGCATCCTGAGCCTCGCGCCCGCCGCAGCATTCGCTACACCGAATTCGCGCACCGGCGCAGCATCAAGGCGGCTCCACACGTTCGGCATTTCTCTATATACATAGATAATGAATTTCAAGGCGGCTCCACACACTCGGCATTTCTCTAAAGATAATGAATGTCAAGGCGGCTCCACATATTCGGCATTTCTCTATAGATCATGAATTTCAAGGCGGCTCCACACATTCGGCATTTCTCTATATACGTAGATAATGAATTTCAAGGCGGCTCCACACACTGGGCATTTCTCTAAAGATAATGAATGTCAAGGCGGCTCCACATATTCGGCATTTCTCTATAGATCATGAATTTCAAGGCGACTCCACACATTCGGCATTCGCCGAGCAGCGAGCTAGTGCTCGCCCAATCCCGAGCAGCTGACCTGTTCGGCGAATGTTCGCTCCCTTTGATGTGTCCGAAAGACCGACACGCGGTGGCTAGGGCGAACCCCGAATGTTCGTCACCTGGCAAATAGCAAGTAACTCATCCACACTACTCGAGATTCGGCGAGCAGTTGCTCGGTGTTCGCTGAATAACGAATGTGTGGAGCCGTCTTTAGGGGGACTCTTACGCATGGTATCCGAGTCAATGAGCTTCAGACACCAGTTTGCGTCACAATATTAGCGGGAATTTTAAATGCAGCCAATAATTCTACCGGAGACTGTTGTATAATATCATGAACCAATGCTGTATTTTGAAGAAAACTGAAAAAGAAACATAGGGCGCTTGATGACTTTCTGTTACACTATGTTTTAGATACGTTTTGTTAGGCTCCCATTCTTGTAAAAATTTTGTTTCCGTCGAAAAAGTGATAATTTATCCTACATCGAGGTAACATCAGGGTCCCATATCTTTGCAATAATTGTACTGATTGTTCATGCTTGTGTTCGACCTTCTCGTCTCTTCGAACCTGACAAGTAAACACTCCTTTTTGTCACCGTTCATGCCCTCCGTGTCAACTGCGACCCTGCTGACAGATACGCTGATACGGGCGGCGGCGTACAAGTAACGGCAACATGGTCATGAAAATTCTGAATACTAATTGTCCTAAAAATACTATTTACAATGCTTCATAGCACTTAAATATAGCTCTGTTTTGAGAAGTGCTGAACAAGGTGGTAAAATTTCATGTTAATCACTGAATCTAGTAGCAGGAAGTGTGTTGCGTGTTAGAGCTTGTTTCAGCTGGGCAGGTACCAAGCTGAGGGATTTAATGTGATAGAGGGAAAATCGACGTGTAAATCGGCGCCGGATATCTCCATTCAGCGATGTAGGAACACTGGCAGCCTGAGATGAAATATTCATTGCATGAAGTAAGATTTAAGCAAACTGAAATTTTCAAAGGAAGAAACAGAAAAGAGTTGCTATTTTAAAGCATGATGTAATACTACAAGGAAAATGATAGAAAGGAAGTAGATCATTGAAAATACCACCCTTAAGTGCTCACTTAACAGAAAAGGCTAAAAATAAGTGAATAATCAAACATTTATTATAAAACAACGAAATTAAAGCATTTACTTTGAGCTACATAAAACATGTTAGATGTCTGATATCCAATTACCTTAAACCACCATCAAGTGAAAATACGGTGCTTTGTGATGCAACCAGGAACATCTCCAGAAGCCGTCATTCATCTTCACAGTGGTTTCCACGAGTCCCATTGATATTTTTAATCATTCATTTTTTCATTCATTTCAGCAACATCTCTTGTTATAGCTTTAAGCATAGAGAAAAGATCGTACATCGTTTCTCCACTGCCCATTTTAAATATGGTGATATCATCAGCAAAACACGGTTATCCAAACGGGAGCTTCTTAACAACTTGAATTTTAGGCATCAAAGCTCCCAATTGAATAACCGCTTCACAGGAGATGATGTCACAACTACATTTAAATCGGACAATAAGATTCAAGTCGTGCTCGACAGTGCATGTCCACATCTTTCTCCTGACAGCGCTGCCGACGTGCACTTGCTGTTCCGATCGGCCCCTAGGCCCCTTCACACGTAGACACTGGCTTCACAGAGCCTCGCAGCCACCGCCGCGCCGCAAGCCACTGCGCTTGGAAGAGTGTGGCGCATGGGTGACGACGAAGGACGAAGCAGAATACGGCGGCTCTGCGCTGCGCCAGTGTCCCAGTGGGAAGACCTCCTTTTAAACCAGTGCTTTGCTAGCCCGGACCACGACTCGGGCTGCTGGTGGCGAGCGTCAGCCTCCGAAACACACAGGAGCGCGAATCGGCCACACGTGGGAAGACCTCCTTTTAAACCAGTGCTTTGCTAGCCCGGACCACGACTCGGGCTGCTGGTGGCGAGCGTCAGCCTCCGAAACACACAGGAGCGCGAATCGGCCACACGTGGGAAGACCTCCTTTTAAACCAAAACTTTAGCCCGGACCACGACTCGAGCTGCTGGTGACGAGCGTCAGCCACCGAATAACACAGCAGCGCGAATCGGCCACACGAGAGAAGACCTCAATTTAAACCAATGTTTTGCTACCAGTCGCGGTGCACGGTGGCTCGCGGCAGTGTCTACGTGTGAAGGGGCCCTTAGATCCCACCATCGCGCTTCGCGAGTGCGACAGCCTTTTCTTCCCCGACGGAGCTCACTCGGAAGACCTCTATTTAAACCAATGTTCTACTACCAGTCGCGGTGCACGGTGGCTGGCGGCAATGTCTACGTGTGAAGGGGCCCTTAGATCCCACCATCGCGCTTCGCGAGTGCGACAGCCTTTTCTTCCCCGACGGAGCTCCCTCGTCACGCGCAATGCCCCGACCGCATCCTCCCGTCCTCGTCCTCGTCCTCCTCCTCCGCCGGCGGGGAGGGGCGGCGCCACCTGGGCGCGGCTCGAATTCCCCGTCGGCGGGCGGGGACGGGGCGGGGGCGGGCGAGCGGCGCTGGAAACCGCGGGCGCTGCGGTGGCGCCGCCGCCGCGAAACCTGATAGCGCTGCGAACGCGGGCGGGCGGGCGGGCGGGCGAGCGAGCGCCCGGCGCTGGCTGGCACTGCTGTGGGCCGCCGCGCTGCGCTGGGAGGAAGGGAGGTCAGGGGTGGATGAAGGGGGGAACGGATGTTGCTGGCTGGCGAGTTGGGGAGAAAGGAAGAGAGGTCGCCGGGTGGAGGATGAGCGGAGGTGGCGGAAGGGTGTGGAGATAGTGGACGTGCGCTGGTGGGAAGGGTGATCTGTGAGTGGTGGATGGGGCGGGCGGATTGATGGAAGGTCGGAGGGTGGCGGATGAGAGACGATTGGGGATGCGTGGGTGACGGGAAGGTTTAAAGGTGGTTGCGTGGGGATGTCGGAGGGTGGGCGGTGGATGAAAGAAGGGAATTTCAGAGGGTGGATAGCGGATGGGAGGAAGGAATGTCGATGGGTGGGTGGCGATGGGAGGAAGGGATGTTGGTGAGTGGGTGAATGCGGGATGGGAAATGAAGGGACGCGAGCCAACGTCACGATGGGGCGTGGTAAATGACGGAACTCGCTCCGTACACGGACGCAATTTGTGCTTGGCCAAGACATCGGAGTGGAAAGGCGCGCGTGGATGTGTATGAGAGGCGGGGAAAGAACGAGTACACGTGAGAAGTGTTAAATAAAGAGACAAGAGGAGGTTAGAGATGGTAATGGAGGAGTAGTGGGAGATCACAGTGGTGAGAGAAATATAGGAAAAGGGGATGAAATTCGTGAATTTGAGAAAAGAACGTAATACGAGAACTCGTTAAATAAAATGGGAGGGAAATGATTATCAAATCAAGGAAGTGAAATTGTAGACGAGGATGTGATGGCAAACTCAAGGGGCAAGAGGAGCGCAGACTTCTTAACATCTTTTATCAAATGACAAAATGTTTAAAATAAAAGAGCGGGTTATCTTTCTAACACGTAAGAATTTTTCTCGTAAGAGAACCAGCACAGATAATCATTTTAGTGTGCTATCGAGTGAATAGTACCTACATGAACAAAATCTCAGTACCCAATGGATGTGCCCCTATGGTAGTATCCGCACCCGTTTTCTTTGCTCCACGTTTCGCTAGTTGCGTGAGGAGTGGGGAGTTTGGTTATTTTGACAAAAGGTATATCGAATTCGTAGCTCGTTTTCGATTTCACGGCAAAATAGTTTCCATTTCACGGCAGTGAATATTTCTATATATCAGATTTTGTCTATTAACGCTCGTTACAATAATTTATTCTTAATTCAACAAATTTTAGTAAAGGAGTGGGGATAGGTATTACGGGGCTCAAGAAAACGTGCGCGAGTAATACCAAGCATTCTGTTAAACATTTCGACTGTTCGAAATTTGTGAATTCAAGTAGTGGTAGTAGTATGGACGAAGTGGAACATGAAGAAACGGCTGTATTAAAATTGGAATAATACCAGGGAAATGTATTCGACCAGGGAAATGTAATTATCGTACTTTAATGAAAAGCAGACCAATATGACATAAAGGTGCAATGCCTGCCGTATTTTGCATCGTCCAATACGGAAACTACATTCTAAAACCCATTTTCCAATTTCCAATCCCATCCGACATTAGGAGTCAAGGAGAAAGTAATGTGTAAAATTAGAGATGCATACTAATTCGAATTATGATATATACGCGCACGTTTTATTGAGCCCCGGCAGACCTACTCCCACTCCTTTACTAACATAGTTGAATTGAGAATAAATAATAGCAACAAGCTTTGTTGACAAATTCTGATAACCATAAATATTTGCTCCCGGGTTTTAGAAACTATATTGCATCGAAAAACGAGCTACAGTTTTCGTAAAATATTGCTGTCGGCAAAATAACCAAACACCCACTCTTGTCGCATCTAGCGAAATGAGGGCTCAAGAAGACGTTCGGGGGGAATCCCACTGCTAGAGCTCTCAATACTTCTACGCAAGAATACTCAACAGCAACAGTGAGAACAAGGCGGAAGCAATCGAAGCGGTGAGATCAAGCGAAGGGCGGGGAGTTGCCCGAGGAAGTAAGCACATCGAATGGGAGCTTGCTGGGACTGTTTCGGCAACGTCAAGGGGCGGCCCGGCATAAAGAGAGTCTTTGCGCTTCTTGCTTCGCCCGAGAGGAAGCGCTACTTGCAAAGGAAACGTGCGTTGGCGGCGGAGGCCGAGTCGTACTGTGATTGGAGAGACGCAAAAAGCGGAGAAAATCAGTTTTATTTTCTTTTTTTCAAAATGACCAATCCGCCGCTCCTGTCCCTGCGGTACACCCTACGCCGCCTTTCATGTGTATGTGATTAATATTCCATGAAGGCCTGACATAATAAACAGACATATGAAAGTACTAAATACTCGTATGTACGTTGTTGATTGATTTGTTAGTGATTCCGAGCGCATCAAGTACTGACGTCATTCGTTTCGTAAGTGTAGTGCATGTTTTTTCATCGGGAGGTGGCGGTGATCTTGCCCCACTGAATGGCGAGATCCGGCGCCGACGTACCGTCGGCTAACGGGTTTTCCCCTTCACAAGGTATCTCCCACCAGCGGGGCACCGCCCTAGCCGGGACAAGTTCTGTCCCGGATCGGAATGTGTGGTAGTGTAGTAGATGTTAGTGTGTGTGTGTGTGTGTGTGTAACGGGTGAGGATATGACAAGGAAGAGGAAGGAAAGATCGCGCGCGGTCCTTGGCCCTTTGTTAGGGTACTGCTCCGGCATTCGCCTGATGATGATCCGAGAAACCACGAACAACTTCCGATCAGATCAGCATGTCACATTCATTCTTCTCCAGACATTACTGGATCATGAAAACTATTATTTCCCTACCTGATTCTAGCCTACCTTCATTCCTGAACCATTTCTTCGAAACAAAAGTATTTTCGGTCGCGTTTTTTCGCAATCCGGGCCATTGTGTACACGGCGTGTGCGCAGAGCGGGACTGGGCGGCGGCGATGCGATCGTAAAGGCGTTACGACGCGGGGGCGTGAATGGGCGCTCGTTGACGGCCGAGATGCAGCGGCGCGACATGACACGCGGCATAGCACGTGTTCGCGCACGCCGAAGACGCTTTCGCACAGTGGTCGCGGTTTGCGATGTGAGGACGGCGCGCGCCTATGGAGTGTCGGGAGGGTACCATGAATAATTCGAACTAATGGGGTACAGGGAGCGGTAGCTCAGTGCATCAACTAATGCCACTGCAGCACCTCTGACCGGGAGGTCCTACGTTCGAGTCCTGACGGCGGCAGAATTTTCGAGACTTAGCTTTTCAGCTAGGTCGAATTCAGTTCGCTTTCTGGAGGAGAATTCTAGTGGCCGGCTGCTCTGATCGGTAGTTTTCCGGGGTTTCTCCGATCAACACTTGACAAATGCCGGAGCAGTACCCTACCAAACGGGCCATGGACCGTGCGCGATCGGTCCTTCCTCTTCCTTGTCCTATCCTCTCCCCTTACACACACACTAACATGCACTACACTACCACATATTTCCGGAGACCGGTCGGGAGCTTGTCTCGGCTGGGGCGGTGCCCCGTTTGTGGAAGAATCCTTGTTAGGGGGAAATCCCACTAGCCGACGGTAGGTCGCCGCCAGATTTCGCCATTCGGCGGGGGGAAAATCACCACCATCTCCCGAGAAAAAATACACTACACTAACGGGACTAATGACCAAAGCAGTTGACGCACCCGGAAACGCGAAAAAAATCAATCAAACGAACTAATGGGCTGCAGCAGAAACAGTTACTGAAGAAAACCACATATAATGGTTTTCCTGAAGTTGCACTCGCACTTCCCAAGGACACCAAAAATAATATGTAGGACAGAGATTTCCTGGAGATATTTAAGAAAGAACGAAATATTTATTTTAAAAATTTAAATATTTTATTATAGTAAAATTCAATAAAAATCACGCTTTGCGACACTATGGATGGCCGCATCATCAGGTAGTCTAAAATCAAGCCCTTATAACAATTAAAACTACCTTTCTTTTTTCTATTCTCATTTACACGTGTCACAGTACTATTGCCGCCTGGATGAATGTCTTATAACTTACTTCTTTTGCTTTGTAAATGGAGAAGTAAAAAAATAGGTTTTGAGGTTTTTTTCCATTAAAAACAACAAAATACTATGTTAACATTTTGCTACAGTTCATAATAGCATTCATCAACAGTAATCTACTTTACTTTTAGGCAAGATTTCTAAAAAAGTTAGCTATAACGAGATGATTAGTAATTGCTAAAAAGAAGCCTATTGAAATACTCTTACCAAAGACCATCCGAGTGGATTCAATCATTAAAAATTTTCGTCTCGTCATATTTATTTTTATTTTCAGCGTAATAACCCACGCTGCATACAAATGGTTTCAATAATTCAAAAGAAAGGTATAGCACGTGTTAAAGACTTACTAGTTGTCAGGGAACTCTGAGCGAAAGTAGAGCTATGTTGACTTCCGACTTCGACTAAATTTATAGCTCTTCTTCTTGCTTTTTTACTGAGATGCTGCTATTGTTGCCTCCTCCGGGAGCGATGGTCCAAATATACCTCTCAGCAGAGAAACGACACCTTCGCGTTGTATGCACACCACCTTGCGAGAAAAAGCTGGACGACTAAAAGTTGAATATCATCTTTGAAATAACTAATCATCAGAAAAAAAAAGTCCGTTACAGTTCTTATATTCGATCGAGACAGGAGAATCAAATATTAATAAACATAATGACATGCGAGCTGGGTTATCTTTTGCGAAATAATTGATTTTTTTTTAATTCAATTTTTCATTAACACATTTTACTTTTGCACATGAAGTGATTTCCATTTCATTTTTTTCTTTAAATAAAACGTTTAAAAACGAATTCCACTGAAAAATTATTTCTCTTAAAATGTACTAATTTTAACATCAAATTTTGCTTGGTGCACCTCCGAATTGCATGGGCATTAACTTTCTATTTTCTGCTACTGTGAACAAGTTTAAAAGAGCAAACGAGCCCGTCTGACACTGAAAAGAGCAGGAAAATCTTACATAGTTCAAGAGTGCAAATCGCTCATTTCCTTGTGCCGAAGTACTTGGGTTTCAACACGTTTAGCTATCACTACATCCATCAGCAAAGAAGTTATGTTCACAACGGAATTCTCGGCGTACAAGTTCATGTTAAAACAACTAGCGTTTGAAACTTCAATTCAGTGTGATACAACGATAAATTTATGATATCTTTTTCTAATTTTGTAGTATATAACATAAAATCCAGCAATCATATGTACTCTAGGTGACATGCTAGTGAAATGATAATTAGGAAACATTTAATCAGCTGATGGTCATATGGATGTATGAATATCCTGAGTGCGTGGAGGATATCAGAAAGTGAAACATTGAGAAGCTGTTGTATAATCAATCATCGTACCCTTCAGGAAGAGTCAATTTGATTCAATTTGTTAAGATTCTATTTGTATTTGAGTTTCTAGCATACTTTTGTTTAAAAAAATATATGAATTCAGAAACAAGTAATAATGAATCGATTTCTTTATTTTACGTTCTTTGTACTTTGATTTGGTTTGATTTTCTTTATTTTGTCAATGAATAGTAAAAACTGAATACGACTTATGTGAGAGAAGTGCAATCTGCGTACGTTTTCTTGAACTCTGCAATCTCTTCCCCACGTTCTAACCCTAATAGTTGAATGATGAATAAAAGTACCAACAAAGGGAGGTTAATAACATTTTAAAAAAGATATTTTAGCTCCCTTATTATAGATAATTTGTTTTCACCAGCAAACGAACTACAGATTTGAGGTATATTACATATAATAGTTTGTATACTATTGCTAATAAAATAGTAATACACACCCGGGTTTATCCGGTAACTAAGAAAAGGAGAATTCAACAAAACGTGCACACAGTGAAACTACATTTAATTTCTGGGCTTCATTATTTTAATCCTTCATTTTAATTGATTAATCTCCCTTCATTTTTGAGCTTCCTTCAGTCATGAGAACAAGCCAGAATCCCGTGGAGTACGAATCATTTGCGTTCCACCGTAAAACCAACAAGACGAGAAAAGAACTAGCCGTGGGGGGGGGGGGGGGGCGGCGGGAGAAAATCCGCAGCAGCGCACAACGGAGCGTCCCCCTTGGCGCGGCTCCAGCGGCGGTGATGAGGCGACACCCGAGCCCCGGGCGCGATGCGACGCGACGCGACGCGTCGCAGCCCCGCCGCGGCGCGGTCAACGGCAGGGAGGCGCGCCCGCGCCGCCGCCCACGGCGCCGCACACTGGCCGAAGCGGACGAGAAACGCCAGTGACAAAGCTACGACACAGAGCACGCGGTTATGGATGAACTACGATGTTTTACGTTAAAATAGTTGTTTTTTTATTACGCTGTACTGTAATATCGACTTGATGCAATCTGAGGAACGAAAAGTCGGTTTGAACGGACGGCGTCCGTTAAGGAATTTAACAGACCGCCGTCCGTTAAGGAATTTATCAGACCGCCGTTCGTTAAGAGCAATCGAAACAAATGAGTACTAGCGAAAGATGATGTATGAGTAGGTCCATCAAAATGAATTGATTTTATGATTCTTTACTACTAGGAAAGTTGCTTTGCGAAAAGTATTGATTATTTACTCCCATTGTACGAGTATTAATATGTTAATATTAATAATAATAATAATAATAATAATAATAATAATAATAATAATAATAATAAATATAGCCCAATCAATCCCTTGCAGGCAAACGCCTGAAGATTCAGGGACAGTTGCAGAGTATGCATCAGATCAGCCATTTCTGATGCTAGAAATTGTTAACATTTCACTAAACCCTTGAACAAAATTTACACACATCTACACTTATGCACTTGAAATTTTCACACAGTCTTTGTCCTGTCACAGTTCTTTACCAATTTCAGTCTATTACAGTTCCAGTTATCCTACTAAATTTGTCTATCCAAACACAGATTACAATTTTCTAATAATATTAACTACATTCTCTAATAAGATGGCTGCAACATTATGACACAACTTCTTTTCAGTACAGGTAGTATTTGATTTATCACAGGGAAATTTGCAAACCAAACATTAAGGAGTAATCAATCATTAATCATCATTCAGTTTCGTTGAATTGCGAATTTTAAGACTGTGCTGAGACAACCTTTAAGGAGAAGACGGTATACCGCAGCTACCCTTCCTGTTTTTGGAACTAAGAAGTTATTCAGAATACTGAAATTCCTGATTGCGACTGTACCCATTATTAAATTGCTAAATAACAAGGACCTATGCTGGACATTGACATTTCTTTAATCCTTACTTGACATTGCTCTTTTGATGCCGTACTCTGCTTTGCTTTACGAACCCATCTGGGGAACATTTAGGTGGCTGTCCGTTGGAAGGCGTTGGATGAATACAGCAGGTTATCTGCCACGTAACCGTTCAATGTGGTTTAACTTTTAATAGTTAACATTATTCGTAGAAAATGTTCTATATGCAACTCTATGTAACGAAACGACTACTAATACACATGATACACGTGTATGAAGTGATATTACGATACAATCGAATATCGTAAATTTCATACTAGTGTACAGTGTGCCTTCTAGTATCTATACTAATGTGTCAGTGACCTAATATACTATAATTTTTTATTGCGCTAATTGCAATTAAACTCTGATATTCATCATCACTGAATAGCAATATTCTTTCATTTTCAAGAGGAAATCCTCTTAATTAATTAAAATTCCTTCCAATAGTTAAGAACCGCGCACCAAGTTGCTCTATCAAAGGTTTCGCCAATGAGCTGGATTGAGGACTTTGTGGCCCGAAAATGCACGGGACACAGCCTGAGCCACTTTCTCCCCTTAAAAGAAAATCACCTCCCGCCTCCGGACGGCACGTCACATGTCACTGCCAATTGAGCTTCAAGTGCTGAGCGTGACCCTGGAGACAGCTCGCGTGCCCACGGTTGCCCTGCGACCTGCAGTCACTGTTTTGGGCTTCCCTTACGAATGACATGCGAGTGTCATGCGGACGAATTTCATAGAATTGCCAGGACTCGCTATCAAATATTGCCAGCAACAATACACGATTAAAATCTAAGGAAAGACGGCGGGTTTGTTCGATTTATAAAACGACATCGAACCACAACCCCGGAAACGTGGTTACGGTTCGATGGCAATTATTTTTCAGGAGTGCATCAAACACATATCTATCAAAGAAGTCGAGATTATTGTAGATTGTGGTGTAAATAATTCAAGAGGTATAAACACAACACACATTACGCTGTCACACACACATCTGTCACATACAGCTCCGGAATGTAGCCTTCAGTTTCGTTCTTCAAAACGTAATGTACAAAGTAAGATCTTTCTGGAATTTCTGCTGCGTTTTTAGGTTAAGCTCTTTTGGGTACCCCTACTGTTTTGCACGGGTGGACTGCAACGTCCTCAATCACAAAAACAATGTTAAATTGAACATTAAATTCACTAATCAATATTCTGTGCGGTTTAATCGCACGTGTCTTTGTATTTGTTAATAAGTGCTGAGTGGTATTGGAATGTTGACACACACACATAGTATAGTCAATATTAGTATGATGTGTTTTCTAATTTCCTTTTTTGGACTCAGCGATTTTGTATGTAAGTAATTCGCTGGCTTATTAACAAAAAACAATATTGATATTCTTCAAAAAATACATGAGCATAAAGGAATGATAGGCATGATAGGTTTTATCCCAAGGATTCGGGACTTACAATCCTTTTGAAATCCCAACTCTCAATTTTTCGCTTGAAATCCTCTTTCACTCGCGTCAACAGATTTTGATCACTTTTAGACGTGTCGCCCCTTAGCATCTTCCAATTCGCGTAAGTTTAATGGTATATGAGATTGCAATCTGTTCTTCATATACATTCACAGAGAGAAATCACGCGACAATTCTGGCTATCATATGACCCATGACGCATCGCCAAACCATGATGTACATTTATTTATAGTAGTCTTATGCCATAACTACTTCATTTATTATAAACTCATCTACTCATCTATTATTTCTACAACTATGATACGCGTTTTATTAAAATAATGGCGACGCTCAAGTTTTTAAAAACGATCAGCAAATAATTAAATATTCCTCTTTTTCCCCTGTTATCCATGATCACGTCTATAATTTCAAGGAGTTATTTGCAGTTCAATTCGTCTACTGCTAATAGGGAGTTGGAGCACCCTCGAATGTTAAAGCACTATCGATATTCTGCGCGTGCGCAGTTCAAGTTTCGCATCGCTCTTTGTGCATCTGCGCATGCGCAGAATATCGTTAGAGCCGTCCCAAATGGCGCGCACAAACTCCCTAATTTCCACAATCACAATCGTCCGCCTCCCATCGATCCTTCCCTTGATGGCTCGGCGAGGGCCCACTGTGCTTTAGCCGCGGGCACTTGACCTGCAGGCAGCGACAGGGGCCTCCTTGTGGCGGCGTGGCGCGGCGCGGCGGGGCGGAGCGGCCGAAGCAGCCGTTAGGCAAAGCCTCGCACGCCCTGTCCGTCTCGGCCGCAAGGTGGAACCGCACCCAAGGACGGCGCTTCCCAAATTGAGCAAATAACACTCGTTCTGGGGTTGGCGCCGGACTAGTGATGGCAAATTTTACCACTAAAGGGTTTTCGATGTCGATGAAAACATCGCCGTTTTAATTATAGACTAATAAACATGCTATTTTCCTATCCATTTTTAATTACAGTACCTAAAAGGGATATATTTTATTGTTTGGTTATCAGCATGTTAGCAGTATGTAAGAATTATTATCGAATGTAAAGAATAAAATTAACATTAAAGAACATTGTGTTTTTCTATCGATTTCCTGTTTCACTGTTGATTCAGGCAATGACACGCCTGGGGATAACATACATTCTTAACACGAGCAGCTACCAACTTCCTCGAATTGCACAGGCGAAATGTGCAGCGTGATAAAAAGGATGTCGTAAAACAACGATATTGCTGTGGATTGCTGCTACTATACAACGTGATTAAACCCCTTTTTTAAAAAAAAAAAATAAAAATCACTGATGTTTTTTAAACAAAATATCGATTGGAAGAAAACATCGAAAACAAAATATCGATGTTAATATATTGATGATTCAAAACTTTTTTTTTTTTTTTTTTTTTTTTTTTTTTTTTTTTTTTTTTTTTTTTTTTTTTTTTTGCCATCCCTACGCCGGACGATAGGTTACGGGGTGCCGAGAGTCAGAAGTCCCTAACCTGCTAGGTCGACTTTAGGCCGCTGTCTGGAGAATTCTAGCGGCCGGCTGCTGTGATAGTTACACGTGGTTTCTCCGATCATCCCCTGCACAATTCTCTTACAAGCACGCACGCACGCGCACACACACACACACACACACACACACACACACACACACACACGCACGCGCGCGCGCGCGCGCGATTTTGCCTCTGACTTGGAAGTCCTAGGCACTGACCGAGTCCCGACGATGGCAGAATTTTCGACACTAGTTTGTCAGCTAGGTCGAATTTAGTCCTTTTGTACAGGAAAGAGGGGCTGAGTTTAGGTTAGAGCCAGAACAGTCACTGCAGCAACTCTGACCAGAAAGTCCTAAGGTTTAAATTCCGACGGTGGCACATTTTCGACTCTGGCTGGATAGCTTTGTCGAATTCAACCGCTGTCTGGAGAAGAATTCTAGCAGCTGGTGGATTTGATTGGTAATTTTCCGTGGTTTCTCCTATCAATATCAGGCGAAAGCCGAAGCAGTACCCTAAAAATAGGCCACGCACCACGCGTGATCTTTCCTTCCTCCTCCTTGTCCTTTGCTATCCCTTACACATTCTTACACTCACATGCACTGCAGTAACCACACTTGCCGGGAAACCAGTCGGGAGCTTAGAGCTTGTCCCGCGGTGGTGCCACGCTGGGGGAGATGCCTAGAGGAGGAAAATCCCCGTACGCCAACGTGCTGGTCGGCGCCAATGTTGCCAGCCAGCTGGGCACGTTCACTGCCACCTCGCGCGTTAAAAACGTGCACGACACTCCCGGGACCAATGACCTTTCCAGTTCTCGCGTCCGCAATCACTAATCAAACACACAAACACACATACTACGCTTGTCACATACTACGCTTGTCACATACTACGCTTGTCCCGTCTGCGTCGATGTCGCGCTAGAAGATATACCTGGATGGGGAAAACTCTCGCAAGCCGACTTAACGGTCGGCACCCGAACTCACGTTTGCTGCAGTTGAAGGGGTTCCCCGCGATGCGCGTTCACTGGCCCGGGGAATCCCCGAAACCTGAGCAGGCGGAGAGGTTCAAGGGGGCGGTGAAAAGGAAGGGGGCTGCACCACTCTCCCTCCAGACGCAGGGCGCTCGTTACACGAGATGCGCCGCGAGTTTTGTGTACACGGAAGCTCCAATACTTTCTTTCTCTCACATGGAGCGTAGTTCAAATACATTGCTGAATTTTTTAACGTTCGAAAGTTCACGCGTACACCTAACCTAAACTTGCCGGTGTCACTATGTCCAAATATACGGCCAGGTTCAAGAAGAGGATCAATAATATATCGTTGTGGTAACAGAAATAGGTCGCATATGAAAATAATTCACTTTTTTGTTTATTACTCCGTTGCGATCAGTCCAGAGAACTGTAGCAGTTGCAATGGATGTCAACCGACGACGGACTGAAGAAAAACCGAATATCATGATTTTATCCTATTGCGATTACCACGACGATATGAGAATCACAATCAGATTTTGTTCGCATGTCGAACGCAGTTCATTTATTATATTCTTTTATTTTCAGTTATATCTGTGATTTCTTAGATAATCTACATTGTTATTTTACCTAGACTAAGCATGGCATTAGCGTCCAATTATTTTTTAAACAAAAATTAAGATTAGTTCATAAACACGTAAAAATATTTTCAGATCAAAAAGTTTAATTGTAGCTAATAGATTTTTTAAATCCTTTTCATAACTTATGTTTAATATTTTTGTGTTTTTAGAGGGCCCTACATATAAAAGCATGCTTTGCGCCTTTTCAGAAAAGATTTTGAACGAAACGGCACAACAGTTATCTACGGTTTCTCTATCTTCTTCTTCTAAGGCTCTAGGACCTTCTTGACCTGCTCAATTATCCTTTTCCATTTTTCTCTATTCTTCGAGTGCTCGATCTAATTTTTAATTTTCATTTTCCTGATGTCTTTGACAACATCATCTTTACATCAATTTTAGGTCGTCCTCTTTTCCTGGTACTCACTGGATTCTAGCTTAAGATCTTGTTCACAATTCTTTCATGTGACATCCCATTAAGATGACCAAGCCAACTTAATCTCATGACTTTGTTAAAATTTAATGTTATGTAAAGGGCTTCTCTATGATTTCTTCAATATCTAGGGTCGGGCAGTATCCCTCATCCCCATTCCACCTATGCATAAAAAATTCTAGGACATAACCAGAATTTCGATGACCGGCCAAAGCATTGGAAACAAGTGCCAAGGACAACTCGTAACGTAGTAGTCACTGAGTGAGGGGAATCCCCGACACCCGAGCTGTCCAAAAGAAGGGAGCAGTGAAAGAGGGGAATCCCTCAAACAAATTCCTATCGCACCGCGAATACTGTTTACTTCGTAATCCTGAGACAGCCCAGGCTTCACTGTATAGTAGCTCACAGCTGTATAGTAGTTCACCCATCATCTGCGGCATGGCTTTGAGGATACTATGAAACAAGTTTAACTAGGGATTTCTTGCGCCCTCGAACGTTCAAGTAATCGACAGCACTATCGATCTTCTGCGCATGCGCAGTTCAAGTTTCGTATCAGTTTTTGTGCATCGGCACAAGCGCAGAAGATCGAGATTGCAGTCGATTGCTGCCCGCTAAGACGTGAAACAACTCCCTTCTATTCCAAAACACCCTGTAAAACGTTCTGTTAATTGCACAAAATGCACCGACAACCTTAAGCCACGAGATGCCGGTGGTACATCTAGTGGCAACAGTTCCAAAAACTTCATCCACGCGTCGTCCGTGTGAGGTGGTATATCACGTAGTCCAGGCTGAAGGACCGATGTTTTTTACCAGCCTATAAACGAGCAAGGTGGTGATAGAGAGTGGTCGTCTCGCCCCATGCCGTGAAGTCACTCCACGCATGGCGTAGGCAATAAACTTGAAAGGGGCGGTGACAGACAAGCCACGTCTCTACTTGCACTCGTTTGACGCCCGCAGTACATAACACAGCGTGAATTCTTCAAATGCGGAGGTTGATCTGTGACCTTCCACTCGCGGAGCAGTCCAAACGTACCCGACATGTCTTTCGACGCTCGTCGTTTAGGAATTACCCATTTCAGTCAGTCATGTCTCATTATTAGGGAACGGATTTTCATGTAATTACATGTTTTTACAGGAACTAGATACCTGCATTGAATGTTTCTTAGTTTACAAGACTTCCTGAATCAATTAGAACTATTTTTATTTTACATATTTTAATGTATTTTGGTATAATTCCATATTGTAATAGGTAAAATATGTAAAAATATGTAATTATACCACTACATATTTCATTACATTTTCATTCATTTATACGTCGAAATGAAATATTTCAGATGCGCGTTTGCGATATAGGGAATCATCTATCTTACAAATCAAAAATAATGGTGCTGCGCTTCTATGACCATCAATCTTCTCAATGAATTGTTAAACTAACCCCCCCTCCGTTTACTGCGTACTCGAAGTAAACGACGAGCGGATTTTTCTGAACAAGTAATTTTAACCACGTGCTTGCTAATGTTTCAAACAGCACATTCGTTACTCGATGGAAAACTGAGAAATATTTTTTATTGCAAATTGTCTTACCGTGTTGTTGAATTCGGGCTTCAGTATATTTAACCCTCCATTTATTCTCCCTCTAACACCCCCTCTCCGGATTCGATCATTGAATATTCGGTACTACTTATTCACTTGAATTGCGGCTCCTCGTAAGCATTGTAAAATATACTATGAACGTACTTTATTTTTCTAATAAAATTGTTATGTGTGATGAAGACTAGTGTACAATTACTTCTTCAGAAGTAGAACCTACTTTCACCAACTCCGAATCCTCTTTAAGAACTGATTGCCGACGTTCAATTCTCGGAAAACGTTTGTAGAGAACAATTTTAAACACAATAATAATTTTTTTTATTTTACATATTTTCTATTTTTTCTTACATGTTTTGGAAAAAATAAGTACATATATAAGTACATATTTTGCATTTTTTATTACAATAAATTCCGTTCCTTACTCGTTACCTTCCCAGCGAGAATCCCGTAACACGGCGACCAATGGCGTAGCGTAGTGACGGCGGCAGGGGCGGCCCGCCCCGGGCGATGCTTTCGGGGTTGGGGGGGGGAATTTCATTATATTATTTTCGTCATATAATATCATTCAAAATTTCATATTTCAATCATATTAATGATAATAATAATAAAAATAATAATATAATAATAATAATAATAATAATATCATCCTGTAAAAGTGTGTAACAATTCATTTCATATTTTTATCTCACCTACAATTCGGACTGATTAAAATGAACACGGAATATTTCATTACTAATTCTGTGACGACTTCTTTAAATGAATGTAGAGTGATTACTATATTGTAAAACATTATACATTACTTTTTTATTTGTCACCTTAAACCAAACCCGATAATGATGATTGTTTTTGCCGAAAAGGTTTTTTGAATTACATTATTTTTAGTCTTTTAAATCGAAATGCTTAAATAAGAGGTGCGGCGACACCCTCCTCTGCCCCGACGGCTGACACCCACGCTACGCCTCTGACGGCGTCTCTCTTCCCACTCAGCAATATGCGATTCTCAACAAGTGCTTGACCATGAACGTGAGAAATCGTCTTTAATTTTCATTTGACGACTTACAATGTGAGTACACAGGGGAACATACGGTAGCTCAATGACTAGGAGCGGATTTTAATGAAGTGTCATTTTTTTCTTTTCGCTTTAGAAATATGCCGTTTTGAATAGAAATTCATTTTATGCTATGACAAAAATAAATGACCCATTTTAATACGTCATTTATTTTGACATTTTTCGTCGATTTCGACTTAGAACTCATTTTTTACCTTGTCCCGTCATTGTTTATGCATTTTCCCCCGATTTAATCGATTTTAATATCATTTGAAAGTTTGATATTACTTGAACGTTTAATATCATTTGAAAATTTGGAAGAGTTAACTTGAACTAATAAAAGCAGCCTCAATTTTATCAGTAACGTAACGAACATTAGAGTCGTTCATCCGAACTGGTTTTGATTACATTTTTACGTGATTTTTCTTTACTTTTAGGGCATTTTTAAAACATTTTAAGAGCATTTTATTGATCATTTTCGGCGATGATTAAGTTGAATTGAATTGAATTGGCCTTATTTTACGTGGCGAGACTCAGGCCATGAGGCCTGCTCTTCCGTCTGACCACGCAAATTCCGTTACGCTCCTTTCAACAAGAGAAAGAAGGTATTACTTGTGCGAAAGAAGGTATTACTTATCAAAATCCGTCCCCTGTTAATGACCAACGCGCTCTATTGGAACCTGTTGAGTATCTGAACTGTAATTGGGACACTCCCCGAGGGATTTCTGATAGTTGCAGTTGCAAGAGGACACATCCATAGACGAGTTTCGTAGTAGAGTGAAGCCATAAATCTTGATTCTATGTTAGTATCGAATAATAATATTGCAGTCAACAACGCGGCAAATTTAACTTTTCCATTCAGAGAATTATTAAAACCTCAATCAAGCAAAGAAAAATTGCTTAACTCGCATTTGTCGGTAGGGTTGATTAGTGCATATAGTGAAGTAATACCAATTGACACTCGTATTTCCGTTCAATTATCTCTATTCTGTCTTAAATATTGAAATGGATGTTAAGATGAACCCAGCACATTTGTGAAAGCAGCATTCAGTTGCGCTTGTGAGAAAATAGCTCACCCTATTTGCACTCGTTCGTTTCACATTCCTACATTTGATGTTAAACGCTGCTTATTTCACTGTTTAAGTTATAAATATTCACCGACTAAATATTTATTAATAAAGAAATAATTTATATTGAATTGAAATTAAAATATTTCTATATTGTGATGTTGGTAATATGTTTAATGAGGTTGTATTTCTGAATTAAACTGAAACATTCGAAATTTATATTCAAATGTTGCCACTAGACAAAAAATATTAGGTGGAGGTCTCCACTGATATCTGAATAAGATTTCCACCAGGTATTTGTTTATCACAAACATCTTTGTCTGCACCCCTTTCAGTCCCTTTCAATCCAGCTCTGCTTCCTGCACGCGGAAATAACTTTTAGAAATATGAAAGAAAATGTTTATATACTCATTTTTACATCTCAATTCATTTTTGGATGATTGAAGATCGTACGTAATTAGTACAATTTCGAAAATAATCGTGTGCATTCTTCTCTCTCATTACGCAAAGCGCATCGTTGACTGGCTCTGAATCCTGGCCTCGCCCAGCGTCCGGGGAGAGAAGGGGGGCAGGCGCAGACGAGCTAGCGAGCAAATAGAAAGACGGACACAGGGTGAAAGAGTTGGTGGGTGATCAGCTGCTGCTGCTGCTGCTGCTTTCAAAAGAGCTGTGTACAGTCGTTCATTTTATAATTCAAACTGTACGAGCGTTGGTCACCGCAGGCAGCAATCGAACCTGAATTTTCTGGTTTATACCGGCTGAGATGGCTCATGAGAACAGCTGTTGCTACTGCAGCTAGGAAGCCAGGTCAGTTTCAGCCGCTTTATGGAAGAGAATACTTGTGGGTGACTGCACGGATCGACACTTTTTCGTGTTTTCTGCGATCAACTTGAGGCGAATGCTAGCGCACTACATTAAAAAACGGGCCACGGACCTCACGCAATTTTTCCTCCCTGATCTTTGTTCCTCCCCTTACAGTACACACATGCATTACCACGTACGCGGGAGACCAGTCGGTAGCTCAGAGCTAGCCCTAGCTCGGGCAGTGTCCCTCTGGCGGAGATAATTGGTGGGGAATCTGCAATCCGACGTGTGCGCAAAGTCTTCGTTTCTAGCATTAATTGATAAGCGGTTTCGCCTAAACTGAGGACCATTGGTCTAGTCTCGATTCTTGATTGGCGAAATTCATGGTGGATCAGAGAAAACTATACCAGATACGTGGAAGGACGACAAACCAATATTTTTTTCGCAAGTTAATTTAAAAGGAACTAAAGTACAAGCCGCAAAACTTGATTATATCTCTTACGTAAAATGAAGCCGTCTTATACTTAAGTACGAAATACTGTACGACTAGTCTTTAAAGCGAATGGTTTACTGTCGTGTATTTTCATCTACATCAAAGTTTGAATTTATTAGTCTCGCAACGATTTTCTTACAATCAAACATTAAATTCTAAAAGTACCAAATTCAGCAGTTATAGCATAATAGTAGTTTTAAACTGTGTACTACTAGAAAAGTTAACAAATGGTTTAAAGCAGCGCAATTTCATTTCCCGGACCTCTTGGACCCTCGGAGCGTCCGAGCCCGGGGCGAGCGGGTGTAGGAGCGAGAGAGCGAGCGAGCGGGCGGGCGGGCGGGCGCGCTAGCATTACTCAGGCTGCTCCACGCGTCGCGAGGCCCCGGGCAGGCTGCGGGGCGGGGGGCGCTGTTTGGCCTGTGAAACCCGACACCGCCTCCCATTACCCCGCCAGTCTACTTTTGGCGTCCGCCGCTCTCCTCGCCCGCCGCGCCTCGCCGCGCCGCTCCTCGCCGCTCGCTAGAGCTCGCTCGCTCTCTCGCGCCAGGGCACTTGGGCGGCGCAGACATGCCTCTCGGCGACCCGCCTTCGCCCCCGTGCCGCCACACGTGGCCCCGCCTGCCGCCCCCGCGCCGCCGGAAGCAACCGCCCGCGACTGCGCCCGACGCCCCTGCGGCTTCCGGTGGGGGGGGGGGCGCCCTGGGCCACTCGGCGCGGGGAGGCCCTTGCGCTAGGAGCGAAGGGACTCGAGGCGACTCGGGGCTCGAAGCGCGTCGAGATGTGCCATTTGCACAGTCGTCACTCGCACTGGGGGTCACCCGACGACTCACGTGACACCTAAGTATTTGTATTCAGCAATTATGTCCCGTAAAGGGCAATTGAATCGTTTATTTCAGAAACCCGTCAAACGCCAAATTTGTCATGTCGAGAAAATTGAGAAAAAGTGTCTCAGTTTTTCCGATTTCAAAATATTTTTTAATATTAAAGCAGTTAATAAATGAATATTTTTTAGGTAAATATGTAATAAGCGACGTGTTTATCCGCATGGAACTATATTCCACCGCTAAAGCGTTTTAAATTTTGGCGTTTAAAGGGTTTCTGAAATAAACGATTCAATTGGTCTCGTCGCCGTTAGATCTCGGGGTACCCAGTCGGTCACCCAACCAGGAACCCGTGATGTCTCGAATTTGCTTAACCTTCGTGACTTCGCGTAGTTAACAAATTCGGCTAGCGACACGGGTTTTGCGGTGGCCTTTCAGAAGAACCATCTCAACATTCGCCTGGATGACTGAGGGACACCACGAAGTCCTCGGTCTGGATGGCCGGCACGGGGATTGTACTTGGGCCTCCCGAATGCGAAGTCTGTGCGCTATGCTCTGAGCCACTTCTCTGTGTGACACCTAAGTACCGGGTTTCCAATCCGGGTCCGTCCATTTGGAATGGTGATGTACTAAGCGGGATCGTGGCATATATTCTTGGAGTTATTCCGTTTCCCCCTCTTCTCGCTCCACCATTGCTCTATCATCATTCAAGTCATATTGCCATCGTTCATTAAGTCATCAAATCAATCAAAGTACGGACGAGAAGGTTTATATTCTGACAATTAACCTCCTCAAAAAGGAATACCTCTACAAATAACATTAAAATATATGATCGACAGTTTGATTTTCAACATAATTTCACATTCTGTAACAAAATAATTGGATTTCTTGGCAAATAAGCAGAGCGAACTCTTGAGAACGGACTTTTGTAGTATTAAATTCTAAGAAAAGTACAATAAGCAGCTATCGTAAGTTTTATATTTGTCAACATAATACGCTAAAACGGCTCATAATTATTTTATATACTATGATTTACATTCATTTTATTGTTTCTTTAGATAGAATTTCAGCAAAATGTATTTTAGTATTCAATAATAAAGAAAATATTAAAATATCTGAATAGCGTCTTCTAAAAACTTGCCTTGCGATTTAGCAACATTTTAAAGAGATTTCCTCACTATTAACGTATAATATGTTTATTTAAATACATGTTACACACGAGTTTTCATCAAAATATAATTACAAAAATATTGACAGCAAAAGTAAACCTTTTCAAATCTTAATATTACTTTCATATTTTAGTTCTAGAAATACAAAATTTGTTATTTAGTGCTATGTATCTGAAATTTAGAACAAATTAAGAACCGAGTGTGCTCTTTCATTCTTGTGAGGCAATTGACCCGATTTCTGTTCTTATTCCGTAGCGTTTACGTAACATGACAATAAAAGTTTTAGGTATTCTAAAAGTAGAGCAAATGATTCGTTCTCTAAAACACGCTGTCCTCTGAAACATACTTGTGTATCAAGGAGAATTTTCTCTAACAGCAATACGATGGATAAATTAAATGAATCCCGATTTAAATCTCAGAAAACTAGAATCCATTCGCCTATTGATATCTTCCACAAAATGAACACCAGGCTTTGAAAGCGTGCTTGTATGCCAAGTAAACAATGATACATTTCATTGTTATTGTATGGAATTTGTATACGTATTTTATGAATATTTGTTATAATCATTAGAGTGTTTGTACTTGCCAAAGAGTTTCATACACTCAATAGATTATAATTTCAAATTGTCAATCAAGTCTCTTTGCTTTTCTCTCCGCAAAATGTCATCTCTTTTCAGGTATTCGTTTATCTGGGCTATAAATTGCGATGTAAATCTCATGTCAATCGTTGGAACGTTTTGAAAATTCTTCAAACGCAAGGTTCCTCCACCAATTCCAAAGACTAAGCGCATTTGATTGGAGTTGTGACAACATAGAATGATCTTGGCAACATCCCCTACAGTGTTTTTCCGAACTTTTAGTAACATGAGTCACTTTTCGTGTGTTGTTGGCAAGCTGATTGGCAGTTTAGACGACTCGCACTACTGCCACCGCCGGAATACATAAGGCAAGTCGTGTGCCAGTGGTGAATACTATACGTATATTTTTCATAATTGGATTACTTGCTATCACGCTGTAAAGGGAATAGAACCATTTGCTTACTAAAGAATTACTTTCATGTCTTCACTTTCATCTGAAAGGCAGCACAGTGTTATCACTATTATTGTATCTACGGATACGAAATTTCACGTGGGGTAGGATTATGGATGAGTATAGCAGTGAATACATCTGCTGACCTGTACTTAATGAATTTATCTGCACATAAACATTCTGTGGGCAATCTGAATGCGATCTTTGTTGCTGACTCTGGGTTACCGTCCCGATACGGTGCCTTGCGAGCATGCGACTGATTTCTCTGGGTGGTCCAAGGACTCTGCTTAGTCAAAACCCTACGCACGCATACACCAAACACACATTTACACAAATAGGCAGTGGTAAGCTCAAGTTGATGAACGCCGTTGTGCCTAGTGAAGGCCGTTACTTCGTCGTGCATAAATTTTAAGTAATAATTAGGCTGAAAAGGCAAGCAAGGAAGATGAAGCCGATTTAGGCTATTAAATATATTTTTAGGCTTCAGATATATTCTGTATAATTCTTAAATATGCAATATAAATTGGCAATTGCTTTCAAACATAAAATTTCTTTTCCATCGAAAAGTTTTACTAAAAATAGGAATTATAAAACATTACAGCAAACATAGTAATATACATGCTAAAACAACGTGTAATGTCTAGGATCACTCAATCATTTTATAAACAGGAAATAAACGTTCTATTTCATTTCATTTCTTTGCGATAGTGTGAGAGTGCTCTCTTTTGATGCAAATCGGAGCCACAATAACCTGAGCTGTTTTTTAATATTGACACTCTCAATGCGATTTTGTGCCTAAGATCGCCTTGTAATTTATTCACCAACGTCTCAATTTCCCGGCGAGTCAGTTTTAGGCTTTCAGAATTCTGAAAGGCGTAGACTGCTAATGGCGAAAAGTGCTGTTTTGCAACAACATAGGCATACTGAACAACTAATGAAGATGTGGTCCTTTCGAAACAACTTTGAAGATGTAATTACCCCATTTCCAGTGTCTACAACTATGTCACATGTAAAACCCGCATTCATCTACAAATCCGAAGTCTTATCACGACCCTGAGAAAGGCCAGGGCAGGTGAGGGGCCAGCTCACTTCGCGACCACTGAACCACTGACCCCGGCGTTCCGCGCGCTCCGCCGTTGAGAGGAATTGGGCGAGCGGGTGGGCGGAGGCAGGGCGGGGACGTGGGTGGAGGCGTCCGCTGGCGTGGCGCCTAATGACCAGACGCACCCGCCTCCCCCCTCCCCACTTCACGGCGTCCATGGGGGCCGTGCTGCTGCGAAGCATTCACTTCACAACACTCCATGCTCGTCCCACAGGCATGCGCACACTAAGTGCGGGCAACTACTTTCCTGACCATCCCCTCTTTGCCATTAAACTTTTTATTTACATGTAACATTTTCCTAGTTCATTAATAAAATACTTCAAGGAGAACGTTATTATAACTTTAATTATACAATTAATAGAAATAATTTTTCCATTTTATATTGGACCATTTAAAGCGTTGCCAGATGGTTAGGACCGCGTCTTCCCTAATTATAAAATTCTCGAAATGGTCAGGTATAAAAAGAGAAAATCTGGATATGAACGTTTACGAAAATAAAATGTAAGTCTTCGAGTCACCTTTGAAGATCTTCAGGGAAGCCACCGTCCCATGTCCGCACGCCTACACGTGTCCCTCGCCTTATACCACGTCAGAAGTCACGATCTCTCCAGACACTTTTGACCTGGCGTGCATTAATTAATTTACTTGTATGATTGAGTTATAGTCTTTCCTCCCCTAAGCGAAAGCCATGCCATGAACTGAGGATAATAAAGGTGCTCGAGCAGTACGGGGCAACTAAATCATGTGCGAGTATTTCGTATTTCGACACGGGTCAACTAGTCAACTACTTTGGCCATTAGTCGTGTAAGAGAGGTGCATGCTTGAGCCAGTAAGTGGTCCTTCTCCCCTCTGCTGGAACGTGATATTCGGTGCCGTCCTACACAATATATATATATATATATATATATATATATATATATATATATATATATATATATATATATATATGGAGAGAGAGAGAGAGAGAGAGAGAGAGAGAGAGAGAGAGAGAGAGAGAGAGAGAGAGAGAGAGAGAGAGAGATTTGTAAAATCTGTAATCGACGGGACTCGAACCTCACGGTCAGGCGCAGCGACCCCTTGTTGCCCCGAGCCATCTCAGATGTCAACTCTTATATAAAACACTTTCCAACTTGATGTATAAAAATGTAGGTTGTTTGTTAGTGATTCCGGGCGCGTCAACTAGAGAGGTCATTATTCCCGTAGGTGTAGTACATGTTTCCCTCGAGAGGTGGCGGTGATCTTCCCCCGCTGGATGGCGAGATCCAGCGCCGACCTACCGTCGGCTAGTGGGGTTTCCCCCTAACCAGGACTCTCCCACCAGCGGGGCACCGCCCCAGCTGGGACAAGCTCTAAGATCCCGACCGGTCTCCTGGAATGTGTCGTAGTGTAGTGCATGTTAGTGTAAGTGTGTGTGTAAGGGGAGAGGATAGGATAAGGAAGAGGAAGAAAAGACCGCGCGTGGTCCGTGGCCCGTTTATTAAAGTACAGCTCCGGCATTCGCTTGGTGTTGATCGGAGAAACCATGGAAAACTACGGATCAAAGCAGCCGACCACTAGAATTCCCCTCCAGGCAGCGACTGAATTCGACCTGGCCGACAAGCTAGTGTCGACAATTCTGCCGCCGTCAGGACTGGAACCTAGGACCTCCCGGTCAAACGCACTACCGTAACATCAGTTGATACCCTGAGCCACCTCTCCCTGCATAAAAATGTTGTCACCCACCCCTGCCTAAGTACAGCGTGTGTAACGCGGCTGTGTCCGCCTTGTGTTGCAGCTCGGGCCGCGGCGGCGCGGGCGGCGACGGCGACAAGGGCAGCGGAGGCGGCGCGGCGCTGGACTCGAGCAGCGAGAGCGCCGACGGCCACGACCACAAGCCGCCGGCGGGGCTCGACGCCGCGACCGCCTCGCTGGGCCCGCAGAGCGCGCAGCCGGGCGGAGGCCGCGCCGCCGGCCAAGGCGGCGGCGGCGGCGGGGGCGGGGCGCTGGCCCTCCCGGGCCTCACCGCGCTGCCCGGAGGAGGAGGGGGCGGGGCGGCGGAGGGCGCGGGCGCGCAGGCCCACCACGCCTCCAACGCCGCGACGGACCACCTCTTCGCCGGAGGTAACGCTCTCCTCTTAAGTAGTCACAGGGGGGGGAGAAGAAGGTTAGTTGGTTACACAATAGTGAGCGTACGTTATCAAAATCAGTCCATTCTTTTACTTCTAGTTCTCTATAGTGGCCGAGTATATCAAAGTTCTTACATTTCCCTTTCTGAAAACAACTAAAAAAGAATGTACATTTTCTAATGTATTTTGCATTTAAACAATTTCTACGCGAACAAATCGAGTAGGCCTTTGAGTATTTGTTGCGTGTCGTAAATATTATTTGAAGAAAGTACCATTAAAATCGATGAAATCAGCCAAAATGCATTAAAAATTATGGAAAAGGTACAAAATGATTTATCAGTCGACTTTGACAAAATATGCACAATAATGATCTATAAAAATGGGTCATTTCCATTTGTCATAACATGTACTTATGTTCAAAAAGAAAAACACCTACCTAATTGAAGATTTAGTAGTCACGGGGGGAAGGGGTTACTTGCATATACAATAGTTAGCGTACGTTATCAAAATCAGTACATTCTTATACTTCGATTTTTTCTATAGTGGCCGATGACATTAGGATATTGTCACACTCCTGCCTTATAAAATTAATATTTTTAATTATTTCGAGAACGTCCTTCTCAACGGGGCTCGTGGCCTCGGAAATGTGCTTGCCACTGTTAAAAAGAATAATTTTATATAACGGGAGGTGTAACAATGTCATCGGCCACTATAGAAAAATCGAAGTATAATAGAAATACCTGTTCAATATCTGACTGAATACTCCGATTGAGGCAAAATTCACACAATCCTGAAAACTTGGAATTAGAACCATTAAAATTATCGTGGGCACAGTGACATGCATCAAATTTAAAGTAATGTGATGAATAAACTTGCACAATGTTGAATGAATTTTATCATTTACAAAAAGTTAAGTGCTATCAAATTTAGTAGATAAAAAAAGGACTGTCAAATCAACACATACCTGACAGACACACGGTGCACAATTTTGTCGCGTAGAATTACTGTTATATGTTCGGAGGATCAGTAGCATTCATCCAATTTAAAGTATTGACATACACAATGTGGAATGAATCTTTTTATTTACTAGAAGCTAGGGATGGGCGATTTCTATTATCGACAATTTGTTATTTTAGTTTAATAATCGATTTTTTCTTATATTATTTTCAAATAGAGAATTATCGTATCAGTTATAGGGTTTCAATTTCATAGTTTTCCAGTTTATAAAACCATATTTTCACAAAATCATTATCATTTACAGGTTCGAAAATATTACTGTTTTCGTTGCTCGTAACTAAATTAACTGGGTCTCTTATTGTATTTTATTGCCAGTATCTCCTCTCAGAAAATGTCACCATCTCTTTCCAATAGTATTTAACCAAAAAGATCGGTCATGTAAAAAAGACCGAGAACACACGAGTATTTTCAATGAGTTCAAGTGTAATAGTGTATCGAAAAAATCATTCAGAAGAATGCAATATTTTATATTGATTGGCATTAGACGAACAGTCGAGAAAGAGAAAAATCAGAAAAAGAGATTTTATTGATTTATCAGAGAAAGTATTTTATGGGTCCTTCATATGTATTCCATCGTAAAGACCTCAACAATACTTTCCCGGAAAAATCGCATCTTCGGCTAATTGAAAAAATATAAAATATTGAATTCTTCTGAATGTTATTCAGATACATACATAAGAGCTTCAAAGCATGAAAAATCGGTACTTCAAATAAGTACTCTTTACGCTGAATAGCGCGCTATACGAGAAAATAAATTGTTTATATTATTTATATAATCGATTGTTTTATAATGATAAGGAAATAAAATGGCACTAGTTAATATTGATTATTCGTTCTGAAAACCTGTATACCAATGGGCACGTAATATTTCTTAAAGATTTTTTTTTTTTGTAGAAACGAAGTATTTAGATAATCGCACAAATATGTCTTAAAAGAGCTCACCATAGATTGCACATTTTTCGTTTTAATGAGTCACGTGAAAATTACGGTTGTATGGCATTGATTTTAAAATCGGTCATAGCCGTACGTCCAGTGTATATTATGGAAAAATACGTCATATTTTGAAGTGAAATCATTGATTCTGAAGAAATATAGAAGTATTTATCAAACATTTTGCAAAGCAATAAAAAAGGGCTATTTAAACTTCCTATAAATATATGATGCATTTATACGGGCATCATACATCTAGAGAAAGAAAACCAAATACATAGTAAAACCTTATATTAATAATGAACTAAACAAGCATCTTTAGTATAAATAATATCAAAAATTTATACTCACAAAGAATGTCGTTCCATAATTTTTACATGTAATACTAATCAGAAATCTATAAAGTTAAGAGTTAGTGACAGTACGCAAAGCTAAAAAATATTACTGCCCATTAGTATGAGAAGTTTCACAACTTGTAATCGTAAGGAAACATATACTTCCTTTCCTTCGTATTCCACTGATTCCATCTCAAAAATTATTTTTGATGTTCTTTCAGACCGTTGCATAGATATCGTAATAACGTTATATTTTCCGTCCACTCAGCGTAACTTTATTTTCCATTTACATTCCGAAAATATACGAGCTGACGACCGCAGAGCGTATAAAATCTTAAACAAAAACACGGTAGCCCTCGTATCGCATCGGTTCATCGCTTCCGAATTTTTTTAATTGCTCCCCTCCCCCAACGCTTAATTAACTCCTGTCTCTCCCATCGTATTTCACTGGCAGTGGTATTGTGAGTTTTACAGTGCTGTAGACGTGAATTGCTTTCATCCCTAATGAATAGCGATGCTTTGTGTGCGGTGGCTGGCCTTATCAACGCATCGCTTCTCGCGTGTGGAATAATTGTGTTCATGCGCTTAACAGATGCAATGCAGTAAATCTCAGAACCGAAACGGTAATAATAGGAGAGTGTGAAGAATTAAAAGGTACATGTGTACCACGCGAGGATTAGAAGGTATATTAATTCTTTTGTTTCGGATTTCATTGCTCGACACTTTGTTTACATAAATGCGTTTGCGAAATGTTAAACGAATGTTCCTTTCATTATAGCAAGTAATACATCTTTTATGGATTTTTACAACACAGCTTTTATGGATTTTTTTCTGCCATGGATATATTATCAGTGCTCAGCATTTTTTTTTTTAATTTCCCTTAATGTTTTATAAAATATTCATAGCCATTAGTGTAACAACTAGCCAGATTATAAACATGTGGTATTTGTTATTACTGTAGAATATAGACACGTATTTACAAATTAATGTGTTATCAAGTAGTTGATTACTAAACACGGAATTCCTGTGAACAATGAAGTTATGGTCGAATAAAATAATGTCTACAGGCATTATTCAGAGCAGTTCATTCTACACGTATTCAGTCACATTTTTACCGGAAGGCAACTAACCAAATCTCAATACTAATGACTCAGTATTCATTTGAAATAGTTAAACCTCTTCCTTAGGTCATATTTACCACCATTTCTCATCTCCGTATATTTCACTCATTTCTTATTTTTAAAACTATTTTACAGGGCACCTATTTCCTACAAGAGATACTCTAATGGACAAGTTTTAGTTTCTTTAGGAGGCTCCCACTCCATAGCATTGGGATCAGAAAAGTACAAAACTCGAAATCTAAACAAAATTAAAGAGTTAGTGAATAAAATGCATTCTTTCATGATAAAATAAAAGGGACTTCTTGATTTTCTGTTCAATTCACTCTCAACACTTAGTAATATTAGAAATTACTCTAGCACAGTACCGGGCCTTTAATGCTGTAACGTATTGTTTAGGAGCTGGTCGTTTGATGATGGATTCTACTATGCAGGAATGTTTGCTTTTAAAATATTATTTACAAAGTGCAAAGTTTTCTCACGTCGCGGGTCCAGCAAGTTTCCTTTAATAGTTATTTATGAAACGAGTGGTGAAAGTAATATTTAATCACCACGGGTGTCGTACACTTTCTTTTGTAGATAACCTTACAAACTTTCGTTTTATTTTAATTCAAGAATGCATATAACATAATGGTACATTCAGGTCAGTAGTAGTTGATGCATCAGATGGCATTGTTTTGTTTTCGTTCTTGTATTCACAAATGAATCTGAATAAGTGAGTATCGTGTCACTGTTAGTACTAGCACTAAAAAATAAACTTTTAGCACGCTATGCATGCTCTGAAAGAACCGCTTTTAGGGGCTATCTAAATATTTATTTGTGATAATTAGGGGACGGATTATGAAGGCCTAAAACATCGCCAATAATGATCAATAAAATGCTTTAAAAATGCCCTTTAACAAAAGAAAAATGACGTAAAAAATCTTATCAAAACCACTTCGGACGAACAACTCAAGCTGTTGGATACGTTACTGATGTAATCGAGGCTTCTTCCGTTCGTTCGTGTGAACTCAACTTGCAGACATTTGGTTTGGACTGTTTTTTGCCAGGAAATCTGTCTTTAGTTATTCCGAAATCGGCCGAACCGGCAATGGCGCTGATATACGTCACAAGAATTACATACTCACAACGGCTGTCAAAACAATTTCTGAGTGAACAAATTGAAAAGGCTTTCTGAGAAATTCTGTGTAGAACATTTGTTGCATCTCGTAACTTTTATCTGAAGCAAGCACCATTACAAATGACATAAAAGTAAATGAAACCGGCAAAAAATGCATTAAAATGACTGATAAAGGTAAAAAAAAGACTTTGTAGTCAAAATCGACAAATAATAACCTACAAAAATGGGTCAATTCCATTTCTCATAACATAAAATGAATGTCTATACTAAACAGCATTGTTCTAAAGTGAAAAGAAAAAAAAAATGACATTACATTATAATCCGCCCCTAGTGATACTTTTTTATTGTTATTGCGCATCCTATCTGTATGTCGTGTGTGTGTGTCGCAGGCGGTGGGAGCGCCGGCGGTGGCGGCGGCGCAGACCTGAAGCCGTCGGTGGCATCCCTGCAGGCGAGCGTCATGTCCAACGCGTCGCTGGCGGCGGCCTACCAGTCGCACCTGGGGCTAGCGGCGGCGGCGGCGGCCGCGGCGCAGCAGCACCACCACACGCACCATCCGCACCACCACGCGGCGCCGCACCAGGCGGCCGCCGCCCCGCGCACCGCCGACGGCGGCGTGGCGGGGGCGGCGGGCGGCGGCGGCGGCGGCGACGGCACGGGCGCGCTGCTGCACGACTACCACTCCTTGTGACAGTGGGCCGCTGGCTACTCCTACAGCCAGTGACCGCCTCGGCCCCGCCCCGCTCGCTCCATCCCGCCCCCGCCCCCGCACCCCGGCGCGTGAGACCCCGTCTGCCCGTCAAGTGGAGACCGTCTTCGGCTGGAGGGGGTGGGCGTCTTCGCTCCCGCTGCTGCTCAGCCATCCAGGGTTTAGAACCAGGACGCTTTGGACAGCTACGCAATGTTCTCACTGGTGGATGAAGTGCAGTCGACCTGATGCGTGGAATCCGTCTTCAGCTGGTAGCCGTCGCCGCTCAACCATCCAGCATTTCGAACCAGGGTGCTTTGGCCAGCAACGCAATGTTCACACTGGTGGATGAGGTGCAGTCGACATGACGCGTGGAATCCGTCTTCAGCTGGTAGCCGTCAACGCTCAACGATCCAGCATTTCGATCCCGGATGCTTCGTCCAGGAACACAAGCTCTTCACGCTGGTGGATGACATGCAGTCGACCTGCCGCGTGTAATCCGTCTCAAGTTGGTGGTTGCCATCGCTCCTGCTGCCGCTCAGCGATCGAACAATAGTAATTTGTTCAGCAACAGAAGCTCTTCACATACTAGTTGATAAGATGCAGTCGATCCTTGGCATGGAATGTGATGGCTGCTGAACAACGCAACCTCCACCTGAGATGTCTCCTCTATTGCTGCCACTCACTGATCCAACACAACCACAAAGCGATATACTAGCTCTTCACTCCTCAGTGGATGAGATTCCGTCGACCTATTGCGTAGAGAAACATGGGTGGTTAGATCTTCCAGATCTGAAGTAGGTGATTTTCTTCGCTCCTGCTGCCTCTCAGTGATCCACCTCGGGAGGCAATATTATCCGTCGCAAACTATCCGTGCTGGAGAAGATTGAGAAAGCTACTTTTGGTGGCGTTGTTTCAACGTTTATGGTTCTCTCAGCACAAGACCATGTCCTGCGACAGAGGCTCTCGTTTGTTAAACAATCCAGGTCCTCTCTTCTGCAGGCGGAGCTTGTTCTCTGCAACGCTCCAGCTCAATCGACACGGTAATCTTGTAAACTGTGAAACTGTTTGTGATTATACAGTATGACTCAATGCCTTTGTATCTAAACTAATGGATGCCTTTTACTTGAAACATCTGTCAAGCAGTTATGTTCAATTTCCCTCTTCCAATGACGGACAAGTGTTTCCTCGACTCCGTCATCAGCAAGCTTCCAGTTCATGTTTCCATCAATTCTGACACGAAAGATGTCAATGGTTATGATACTAGCGCAAAATATGTTTGGTGCCTAACACTCCACCTCACAAAAGATGCGTTGTATGCATACATTCTCCAAACACACAAATGGACAACAATAAAGTTTCGTTGCTAAAGGAGTGTTGGTGATCTAAAATAAATCAGTCGTTCAGAAACGTATTTCTTCATCCAAAACCGTTTATGGTGCCAGTGCCACTCTATTAACGACAATTTCATCTCAACTGTGTCTTTCGACGACGGCGTCTACATGTTGGTTGATCATTGTGTTGCCGCAGTGGAGCGAATAACTGGAGCAGCAAGACTTGAACCTTGAACCTCAGTGAAGTGTTCTTTCCAACAGCGACCTAACCCGCCTCCTTCACAAGTCGCTGAGAAGAGCAGTGTTTGTGTCACAAGTGAGAAAACTCTTTGGGTGATGATATCTTTGTTGTAGTTGAAAAACAAGAACTATGTCCTACAAGTGGGTGTGTTCAAAGAGCGAGAAGATACAGCGAAAGTGTACGCATCGAAGACTCGTTTGTGATAAAAGAAAAAAGTGTTTTGCGTAGGACGGCACTTGAGTGTGATCCGCCCTCTCTGTGAACCAGTGCAATGACCCGGTGAGGTTGTCCTCAGGACGACCTCGGGGTCCCTCTTTCTCCTCCACCTCGCTGCCTGCGCCAGGCGCATGCGCGAGGTGAATCTCATTTGCACGCTTCCTTTTGACGGACGAATCCGGAACTCTTGATGCAACACTGCGCATGCGCGCATTGGCTAAAACTACGGAGTCGATCATTTAAAAAAAAGCGTGTAAATCAGGTCGTAGTGTCTGTGAGGGTGCCCTATCATTCACCCTAGCGTACAGAATGAGAAAACACCTTTGGCGTATCTTTCCGATGTTTTCCTTCCGCCTCCTACTTTTCTGATGGATTCCATTCCTTGAATCTTTGTTGCTTCTTAAAGGAAAGAAATCATGCTAACTAGAAATATTTGAAGGGTCGATGAGAGGTAAACTAAGCAACATATTTTAGTTATTCGACTTCAGTAAACTTTAATGTCCTCTCTTTTCATTTATTAATCAATTTTCTCGTCTATCTGCAGGGTAATAACCAACTGCTTTACTTGGATCTACACTGATTCACATATGTCCGCCAAACATGCGAGTATAATCAAAACTGTATTAGTGTAGCTTGTGTTTATCTCTCAGTGACCATTATATTTGTTCGCTTCAGCCCAAAACCTAGTGCTACTTATAATTCGTAGCTATACACGTGGTCTTCATACTAAAAATTTAACAAAGAGCATTTCAATATTTCGTTGGAATTCTCAAGTCATTCATCTGTGCCATACGGATATTGTGCAAAGCATATGCTGTTTTTAAAATCCGTTAATATTATTTGTTATACAACCAAATTATCAGTAAAATATCAAATATCAGTAAATTAATATACTAATGAGAATCGGCATCTTGCACTCACAGATAAAATTGACATTTTTCTAATTGGTCTGTTACTTACCTGTAAATTGACTTCGGTTACATTGTTTCAATGACCGTTAAGAGTAATCGGTTTTGTATGCCTGAAATTTCCTCAAGTCATTATTGAAATCACTGATAAGAGATCGTTGCGATTGTTTCATTCCAGAAACAAATCATACGTAATGCTAGATTGAGCATGATTACGCCTGCTGCAGGCTGCCAAAACGCAACAAAGCTACATCGAATGGAGTGTATCGTGCGCACTGCGAAGTGCTCTCTGAGTCTCCGTTGGCGTCCCATGCTCGGTTTAATTAGGGACATTCGCAACCGGGGGCTTGGCGGGGTTGGGGCGGGGCGGGCACGACGCCAGCGCTGTCTGGCGACACGCTCGAGAAACTGCGACGCACTCAGGGGGGGGGGAGGCGGTCCCGGTTCCTAAAGGCCGTTCCGGACAAGTTGGCTGCGGGGGTGTGGCGGTTGGCAACTCGTTAGGGTAACGAGTCGCAAAGTTTAGGAGGAGGCTCCACCAGCCACCCGAGATACGTCTCAAAAGATTCTTCAAGAGGGAATTATCCATCTTGTTAACACTCGAATGGTGCGACCAAGGGGAAAGCTGATGTCAAATTTTGCTACTTTTATGTCATTTTCTTACATATAAACATTCAGTCACTTGAAATCGATTGACGTATTTAAATTGGCGAGCATTTTATTGAGTAGAGTACTTTCCAAGCAGTAAATTATTCGCTAGATAAGTTGTACATAAATGTATAAAGTATATTATAGTAGTTTTCCGTTTTGTATGATCTATTGTAATTTTCTAATCTATTAATGTAAGGAAATACCAACTATTAAAATCTCGCTTCTATTAAAACCCAGATAATTCTGGAACAGAAACGATGTAAATGCGATATTCGCTATGACCATATTCAGTACCTCATTTCCCATTGGATACTCTAATAAAAGTGTTGCATCAGTACCGGACACAATGGTATTCTATTATACTTATCGCATAGGTATTTTTAGTAGATTGTTGTTACCGGTAGAAGCTGCAATGCTCATAATCCCCGCCATGCTGACTACCGTTCGCTGCCAACTTGTTTGGAATGGGTTCTGCCAAGCTACGCCACTCGGTGTCGCCGACGAGAGGCCAGGACGCTGGTCTGCCCTGCAAAACAAAGAACATCCTGCTGTTTTGGCATGGAGAGTAAAACGCCGTACACATTATGTGGCAGGCCAAAACCAGGTCACAAATCATCAAAAATAACTAATGAAAAAGATGAAGATCTCAGGAACACGAATCTCAAAGCATTCAGCTGTACTCTGGGTGGTCTGTTAATATCAGACATGTGTGCTAGATTTTTCTAATGTTTGTCTCTCGCACTTTTCACGAATTTAAGGCGATAGTTGCGTAATGCTCTTCAACTATTGCTCGTTTTTATTTCTGGGGCACGCCGGTGACGAAATGTTTGCCCGTTCCTGCCCAGTTTGCATCCCGCCCAGCCCTGCCCCCCCCCCTCGCGTCTCGCCATTTCGTCTTTTCCTCTTTCTCTTTCTCCACTTTCTTGTCTCGTCTTCTCTTACCTCTCTCGCTCTCTTCGTCTTGTTCTACTTCGGGGAGTACCCCCGGCGCACGCACGCACAACGCGATTCTTTCACCTGACAAATGACGAACGTCATGACATGTTAATAATAAAACGATAACAATAAACGATGTGTGTATGTATGTGAAACTGTCTTTTATTTGCCCTGACCTCTCCTTGACAATCCTCTTATTATAAAATATAATAAACATACTGTATTCGTAAGAATTATGTTTCTTTATGATGGAGAAAACCATGTCAAATTGCATTTAAAATAATTATATCAGTCACTGGACGAAGTTTCAAGGGTTTATAACATTACTTGTTAATTCTTTGCGGAAATCGTCCGTTCGTTTCACATTTGCGAGTGATAATTTATATTTATTTATAAATAAAATAAAGTAACGGAGACAATGTGTAACAATCAGTAAACTGAAAGATTTTTCCTTAAAACACTCATTGATAAAGTGTTTTATTAATGATACACAGTATAGTTAAAATTTGACAAATTAATCAAAGTAGAGGTTGCTTTTCTTGACATTTGTTTTAAGGTAATGAACTGGAACTTTTAAATTCACTGAAAATGTGATGTAAAAATCAAGTGATGTGTGTGAAGTTATTTGTCTATTATAAAGCTATATTAAAAACGCCTTTATTGAATGAAAACAGGCGTCCATCTTGAGGTAAGTCAACCGTGATAGACAAAACGAGACGTAAATAAATGGTTAAAAATCACCTCAATTGCCTTAAATTTACGTCCGAGTGTTTTCTCTCCAGGATCTTATGCTTAGGAATTCTTGTCGCGGCTTCGGTTGAAGTAACTTTATTTGACCCTAATTAACATCGAAATTAATTGGATCACACCAAGTTAAAGTCGTTATATTTTTGAGGTCGTAAAATATCTAGTACACCCACCTTAAAAGGAATAGTAAAGTCGTCGGTCTCAAACCGTACATTTATGGTGCGAATACCAACATCAAACCCGAAAACACGCATCTGAACAACCTTCGAACTAGAAAGCAATACCTCAGTTCTTCGCCGTATGCACAGTTCTACTTTATGTTAGATACAGTAACTTTGAATTTTGAAAATGGGTAAATATTTAATTTAATTGAAATTAACGTTTCGTAAGAAAAAAAAATTATCAATAATATGAAATCCCGATTTCATTTTCTCAAAGTGAAGGAATTAGTAACATAAAGAATCAAAATCATACTATTTTCAAAATATTTTTATTTGTTTCTAATACAATTGAAGAAAAAATAATGCATCACAAATTTCGGGGAATATTCTGAAAACATTAACCTCTCAAATCAAATCATAATCCTCTGAGTTGTTCTTTCCTTGGTGTTCTTATTTGTGTTTTTGCCGTAAGTAAGAAGGTGAATGACCGCTCTGCATTGGCAGAAAGTGTGGGTGTTGGAGCAAGATAAAGGTTGCCTTGGAATTAATTTTATAATTGTTAATTCCAAACGAATGCTTAAAGTTTACTCAGGGTATTTTTTTATATAAACGGGGACAGAAATTCGGTGATTGACAGTGAGGGTAGTTGCCCGCCATCCAGAATATGCAAGGGGTTTATTAGATGAGTTCAAACGAGACTTGCCTTCCATGATGATGCTGATGAATCCTTGTCTCATTTATAGACCTCGACTACATTCACAATTCTAAAATAACATCAGTCTAAGATCCAAATTACGAAATGGAACCAACCAGAAGAGCAGTGTTCGTATCCAAAGACCCATGTTTGCCTCTCAGCTAACAGTTCGCGTCACTTCTAACAGATTCGCCAGGGTCTCCGAAGTGTTTACAAACACTTCTCTTTGGAGTACGAGGTCTTTGATGTGCTTCAGTGTAAGCACAGAAACTAAATGCAAATGTGACGTTTAAAGATCAGATTCCCTCCATAAATAAATGGTCTTTTTGATGGAAGTGGATGCCACAACATACTATTTATTGCAGAATTCCGTGCCTACTCTTAACAAAGAAATTGATCGAATATAAACTGCCTTAGGTGATCCATTAATTCTAATTGAATATTGTTTTTAACAATAATCTCATCAATATTTCTGATGGTTAATTCATGCTAAATATTTAAGGTGATAAGTAATTAATAGTAAAGATAAAATAACTAGGCGGATCAAATGAAAACAATTTCACTATAGTATGTACCAAAAATATTCCATGAAATTATCAAAAACAGTAATAATTGTATGTTCCGTTTGAGGGGAGACTGAAATTGCATTGAATGCGTAGAAGCAAAACAAGGAGTCATCATTTCCTGGGAATCAAGGGAACTACATGAAATAAAGAATGATAAGGGTCATAGACTCAACTTCAATAACTAGAATGACATGTTTATACAAGGCAGGTTGCTTAGGTTGCACAACCTCAAACAATCGCGAAAGGTCTTTTATTATTCTAGGAATACACATTTTCCTTTTAATGACATTCAATATTCAAGATATTGCAGGAATTTCGATGAATATGAAATCATTTTGAAAACAAAGAGCGTTCAACTGGCGCTCTCTCCGGCGTCTGGTGACTCCCAGGTATTGCACCATGCTCTTGGCTCTATTACTGGGTTTACTGATTGTACTCTTCGGCCCTTCGCTTCAACACGGGAAAACATACGGCCTTTGGTGACGTAACCAAATAGGGAGGGGTGTCCTTGACGTACAGCGCTGCGCGGCGATCGTGGCAGTCTGACGGAAATACCAATATTTTGTCTTCCTGTGACTCTAGCTGCAACGTAATTTCATGAATTTCCCGCACTTCCTGGCAGAAAACGCAGCACCCGAGATCAATTTGTTTTCTTCGATTTGCGGGTATGTTAATGTAGTTTGGCGTATTGTTATTATTTGTTGTATGTTTTTGTTCTGTTTTATAATTTCCATTTATAATTAATATTCCAGAAAATCAAGATTTTTAAATCTCAATATATCTTAAATATATTCAAAATGCAGTACAACTAATAAATATTTAAAAATTGCCTTTCATATTCATCAATTGATAAAATTGTTTTGTTTGAACATTTTTTGGGGCCCCTATAATTTTTTATTACCGTCATTGGGGTCTCTATCTAAGGTTTTACCCCTGCGTTGTTTGCTTGGGCGAAACCCCGTCATTGTTCCTGCAGTATAATTATGCCTAGTCTTTCGTTTGAGTCCTGTCACCGAGGGCCTCGCGTTCTATCATGGCCCTTTCAAGGAGAGAGAGGTCATGGTTCTACTCATTTAGATGCGAGCACCAAGTGTGTCTGGCGTGTGGGTCCGGATACATCCCACTGCGGGGTGGAAGGAACTTGTTTCAGACCGAACATAGTCTTAAGAAAGAAGAATAAGGAGGAGACTCGAAAGCTCTTCAGATCTAAAAAGGAATATTCAGTTCTCTTCAGTCCTCTTTCTACCTACTTTTACTCAACATATGCCTCGTTGCTCAGACGCACAATCGCTGCGCTCGTCATTGTCAGTTCAAGGTGCAACAGAACCCCGCTCCCGAGCTAAATAGTGACGACCTCTGCAGTGGAAATTTCTTTGTGCTAGAGATGTAAGTTCGAATACTGCTGAAATGCTTTTGAATATTCAGTACTGTTTAAAGGCAACCAATCACGCACCCCAAATAATCTTTGAACTCATCACATATTTCATAAATGCCCAGTAAAGCAATGCATCATTTGATTGATAAGTGATTCGGAGCGCGTCAACGGCAAAGTCACGTGCGTCAACTGCTAAGTCAAGCAAGTGTAGTGCATATTTTTCCTCAGGAGATGGCAGTAATCTTCCTCCATGGATTGAGATACGCCGATGACCTACTTGTCAGCTAGCGGTTTTCCCCAACCAGTCGTCTCCCACAGGCGAGACACCTCCCTTGTCGGGACAAGCTCAAAGCTCGCGACCGGTTTCCCGGTATGTGTGGTAGTGTACTGCATATAAGTGTGTGTGTAAGGGGGTGTGGATTGGACAAAGAAGAGAAAGGAAAGAACGCGAGCGGTCCGTGGCCTGTTTGTTAGGGTACTACTCCGGCATTCGCCTGGTGTTGATTGGAGAAACCACGGAAAACTACCGATCAGAGCAGCCGGCGGCTAGAATTCTTCTCCAGACAGTGGCAGAATGAACTAGTGAACAAGTTGGAGACGAAAATTCTACCATCGTCCGGACTCGAACCTAAGAGGTCAGAGGTACTGCAGTGACATCAGTTGATGCCCTGAGCCACCTCTCCCAGTATGCATCATTTGACTTGTTCATCATCCCGTTAGGGAATTGGCAGTAGAACAAAGTAGGTCGGTCAGATGTCCCTCTTGGTTGACTCATATGCCTTTGCAGGTGCCTCTCGGATAAATTTTATGAAGTCTTTTTTAGTTATTTTAATTAACATAACAGCACGAAGACAGGGCATGATAAATAACTGTACACTGGATTAACACCCACCCGATTTTGTTCATTGCGCTAGAAGTGACAAGAGTCTTTTATATTCCCAAGTGATGTACATCATTAAGATTCCACACCTCATTACAGTGCGAAAACGACGGTTCAAAAAGGAGTATAAAGCTTTTTTATTTCAAACAATTCTTCAAATGTTAGTAAAATAATTGAAATGACGCATGATTCGTTTTCAGTGCATCGTATTTTAAACGATCTTCAGTAGCCAATCGTTCTATTAAGTAGCTTACATACATCCGCAGGTTGACGTCCAAAGAAGTAGAATAATAAGAAAAGATCGAGAACTCCGATCTACCATCCAGGGTAAAACACACCCATTTCACAATTGGCCATCTCTCCTTCCCCTCCTCCCTCAGGTACAACGCAGCTTCCTCTCACCGCCCCCTGCGGAATGCTAAGAGCAGCCGGTGCCATCGCGAAGGCGAGATGGCGCAGCGATTGCGCGGAGGGGTCGCAGGCCCTTTGGCAGGGCGCGCCCTACAGGGCGCCCAAGCGAGTGCCGGCGAAACCCTCCGGCGTCCCCCAGGGTATTCATCCGCGGCGCCCCGCCCCGCCCCTCTCTCCGGAGCTTTAATTGTCGCTGCGATCATCGCGATGATAATCTCGCACTGAATTGCAGGGTGCGTAATGAAAGGCTCGCTAACACGGTTGCCTCGCCGGCTCTTAGCGGCCTTTGAACGATTTACGGCGAGGTTTTGTGCGCTCGAAAAACGCTGGTAAGACGACACCCGGTTTTGGTGCGGAAACGCACAAAAAGGTTGATTTATTCTAAAAGTAGCCCTGACGTAAAGCCCGCGGTTCCGTTTTTTGTCCGGTTGACCGGAATGATGTCACTCTTCTCTGCCTCCTTGTCTCGTTAATGAGGTGGAACATCTGGAACGTTTTTCCGGTCCATTTTGCTTCTGTTTTACAAAAGAGTTGCGTCATACACCTCAACACCAGTGTCAAAATTCATAGGAGGCGAATCCTAGGAATATAGAGGTTTGAACCTAGAAACGTGTTCTCGAATATTGCTCTTCGTTTTCAATTGAATTTAAATGATATAAGAAATGAGCTACTTAAGTAGTGTGTTAGATAGTTAAGGATGTTACTTCGTATTACATAAATGAAGATTTTTAAGAAAATTAAAATCACATAACCTTTATATTCAGATATTTAGATACGCGAAGTACGAAAATAAAATACATGTCTCGCCGTAGTGATGAGTAGACTATCAATAAAACTCGACACCACAGATACTATTTTATTTGTTCAATTTCCGTACATCATTAACAGAATTGCGGGTTGTAACTGCAAGTAATTCCTTCAAACAATTGCTTGTTGTTCCGATTTTTTACATTTCCTATAATGACAAAGGTCCTCGCGGTTTATCTCATTAGTCAGCGTGCTCGGTTTCCAAGACACGACCCCTGGTTCGATTCCCGGTCGAGCAAGATTATAATGTGCGTTTTCCTTGCTAAGTCTCAGTATGTGTTGCTGTGTGACGATGGGAAAACCCACTTGTCAGGTTGAGACGACCAGAATACGGCGAGGGGATGACTTCGTGCTAAACACACGTACCCCTTAACCCATGGCCGCGAAGCCGGGACGCCATGGCCCGTACGCGGACTATCGCGCCAAGTACAGACAGATAATTACAAAGAGCAAAGAGTTATTCTTCACTTTACAAAATCGAATGTTAATTTCTCTTCTACGTTGGATATAAGGAAAGTAAGTTCCGTTCGGCCGAGAAGTCACGTCCCAAGCACAGTTACCTCAACAACTTTACCTAGGACGCGGGGTCTCTCGTACAGTCATGTTTCAAGTAATTCCCACAATTGTTCAGACATTTGTCATAGCGTGACATTTGTTTCTGTAAGCCATCTTCACAGAAAGATCCAGCCTATGATGCAAATCACTCAGTAACATTTTTCACTTCGTCGTCTTTGTTAAATTGATCAAAAATAAATTAGTTTGGTAGAGAAAGAAATGAAATTTTAGCGTTAGATAAGATAAACTTTAAAACTAGGAGATAAACTGTAATCAGTGTACACCAATAGGAATGTAACGACAACAGTGTTTCTTACCCACGCGATCTACAGAAACTGTCATTGAAGAGCAAATTTTATTAGATCAGTTCCGGTTCCACGCACAAAAAGAAGTTAAATGTTAGTAGTAATACCTGTAAATTACAAGCCATATTTTGCTTCCTGTTTGCCTTCGTTTTCATCAAATGAAACATAAACATAAAACTTCCAAGAAGTGCGAAATTTGTGCAAATTTCCAAAATTGGAAGTTTAAAGTTGATTGGACACAAGAGCTAATGTCAAGTGATGTACGTGATATGTCTCATTTCTCTCAAATATTTGACAATGTCCTAGCAGTGAAATTATTTACGAAGTCAACTGAGTAAATACATTTCAAGATGTTTTCGGTCTACAACACATAAGCTGATTTCACAACCGGGTCAAGTTCACAACCTCTAAAAAGAACTCCGCTACCACACAAGCGCAGCACTCAACAGGTGAATGGAGGGTCTTGAAGATGAAGTACGTGCTGAAGACGATCTCGACGACCCACCTCTCCACTCACTCTCAATCGTCTCCTCCCCCTCCCCCTCCTATTCGAAGGGCCCAATAGGGACCGCACGCGGCGGCCACGAGGGCCCCGTAACCCGCGCTGCCGCGCACAAAAAAGGGCGAAGGGCAAGGGGGTGCTCGCCCTTTGGCCGCCGGCACGGTGCCCCCTAACAATGAACACCTGGACAAATCTCATGGGCGAAATTTAAAGATAAATTTATTTAAACTGCCATTGAGTGTAACCCGGTGGCAGTTAATTACAAAAACTAGATAATAAATGCATGCAAATAATATAATGATAATAATAATTCGATAATAATAATAATAATAATAATAATAATAATAATAATAATAATAATAATAATAATAATAATAATAATAATAATAATAATAATAGTATACAACCAATGGCCAGTCCGGATAGCCGAGACCGCTAAGGCAGTAGTGCCGTGGTGATCTCGGACGGAAGGATCGCGGGTTCGAGTCCGGCCTCGGGCATGGGTGTGTTTGTGTATGTCTGTTTATGTGTGCCGTCCATTCATCCTTCATTATCATCATCATTTCATCTTCCATCCCCCAGGACTAACAACCCTGGGGTATAAAAATCGGATTCAGCCTAATGCTGATCCCCCTAAGTAGTTACATGCAAGACTTGCAACGTGATAAAATGATACTGAGCCCGTGCAAGTGTATGTCCGGTGTGGTCCAAGATGGCCTATTCGCGAGCAAAAAAAAATATATATATACAACCGATGATTCATAAAAAAATTAACGGAGAAAAAGGAGAAAACGAAAAGAAACTTCTATAATCTAAAGCTACACTGAGTGGTGATACAATTAAGATCGCACTGCTCTGGCACTGCACTGTCCTTCACTTTATTCAATTCACTTGACTTCATTTCACCGGCATCTGTTCTCTGCACTCTTAAAATGTATTTTGTGCTTGTGATCCCCTCTATTGATGTACGCAGGAATAATTAGCCGTCGTTTAATTTCTTTCCAAGTATTTTCCTAACATTAACTTTCATTAAAGTGGAACTTGGTGAATAAGTATTTTATGTTTCCGGACGTGTCAACTACTTCGTTCATCAATCCCGTGTGTTTAGTGCATGTTATTGCCAGAAGCATACGATGTTTCTACACTGCAATGTGAAGTCCGCAGCTGACCTACATGGCTACGTGGCGGGGTTTCTCCCCTCCAAATATTTTCTCCCGGGGCTCCATATTTTAGCCGGGATAAGCTCTAAGCTCCCGACTGGGTTTCTGATGTGTGTGGTAGTATAGTGCAATTAAGTGTAAGTATGTGTGTGTAGGAGGATAAGATGCGAAATGGATCAGGGAGGAAATTTAGCCAACAGGCCATGGTCCATTTGTTCGCACAATGCTCGTACATTCGCCTAGTATTGATCAGAAAAAACATGGAAAGCTATCAATCCGAGATCCAATCGCTAGAATTCTTCTGTAGGCAGCTGCTGAATTCAACCTACCTACGAAGCCAGTATCGAAAATTCGCCACCGTCCATAGGACCCTAGGACCTCTCGGTTCTTGAATAGAACTGAATTGATGCCTTATTTTACGTGGCGAGACTCAGGCCATGGGACCTGCTCCCATCTGACTACACAAATTTCGCTACGCTCCTTTCACCATCTAGGGGAGAAAGAAGGTATTACTTGGGCGAAGAAACAGAAAATATCAATTTAGCTCAGAGGCTTCATTTAGGCTTGAGGATCTTTTACATGCAGTAAATCTAACATGGAACAGCCGGCTTTACTTCCCCTCCGAAGGAAGGCGTATGAAGGATTTTTTCGCCCTTAAAAATCTAGGGCATCAATCGGGTTTGAACCCTTGGGTATAACGATACGCTAACCCCTGCACCATCGACGATCACAAACACCATCGATGACCGCCATCGGTTACAGGTCCCGGTAACGCTGCCTCAGAGCCATCTCAGCCGGTTGCTTTATTTTCGGCCAGGATCTCGTCGTTGGAGCCCACCGTGCCCCGGACGGGCGGCAGGGCAGAGTGGCAGGAGTGGCGCAGAGCGGGGCGGGGCCATTGTGACGGCCGCCCCTGGAAATTATTTAAGAGCCCTTTATGCGCTCTCGTTCTTTAGGAATCAAGCGCTGGGGGCGCGGCGGGGCGGGGCGGGCGGGCAAAAGCGCAAGGGCGCGGGGCGTTGTGCGCGGCCGGCGGCGCGGAAGCCCACGCGCGATAAGAGGTAATGACGGCTCCCTCACGGCGACGCTTTGTGCGCCCGCGACGGGCGGCGGCGGGGGCGACGGCGGCGGTGGGCGGATGACTGGGGTCCGCACACTGTGATAGTCGGCGGCGCCGAGTGGTGGGCGGCGGGTGGCGGGCGGCGGGGCGGCGGGGCGGCGGGGCGGCGGGGCGGCGGGCGGCGTGCAGCGGCGGGCAACGGCGGGCGCGTGGCGGCGGGCGGCCCGGGGCGGGGCGGGCGAGGGCGGGCGGAGACAACGGGCGGGGGCGGGCAGAGACGACGGGCGGGGGCTGGCGGCGGCGTGGGCTGGCGGCGGCGGGCGGGCGGGCGGGAGGAGGCGGGCGGGCGGGGTGGGCGGAGGCGGGGGGCAGCACACGCTGGCAGTCGGTGGCGGGCGAGGGTCAGCCAATGAGAGGGTGGTGGCGGATGCAAAGGGGGTTGGGGAGCCGGTGGGAGCCGTGGTGGTGACGACGGGGAAGATGGCAGAGAGGATGACGGTGGAAACGGCGGTGGGTGTACGGCAGTGATCGGTGGTAAATAGTGTAAGTGAAGAGAATTATAAGGGGTAGGGCAAGATCAGTAGCGGGGGAGGAGTCATGGCAACTACGGGAATATTTCGCATTTTTTAAATATTATTTAAGGTCGCTTTTTAACTGCTAGGTTATACGGCGACAACTGTGATATTTTAAGATTGGAGTTACTGTAAAGGGAACACCCAAGAGCACCATGAACACGCACAAACATGGATGCCCGGGACGGGACTCGAATCGCGACCCTTCGAGCCGAGGCAACCACTGTCCTTCCGCCTTAGCGACCAGGTCGGCGTCCACGTCCAGGTCGGCAATATTTCGCATTGCTGAGTGACATCTGCATGTAAAGAGACCTCTTGTGGAGACCCATTTAACTACGTTGTATGAATTTTATTTTCCTCTACCTTATAACAATGTCCTGAGGAAACTCGGATGGGAAGTACCACTAAATCAGTGCTTGCTTTTCTAGGCCAATTAGGAAACTATGGTTGTCCAAATGCTTGTGTGCAAATGTTGTGGTTCACGTTTGACACCGCAATGTGTCGCATTCTTAAATGGTAAGGTTCGGATCTTTAAAGTGCGGGTATCACATCAACTGTCAATGCCCATGGAGTCGACACAACTGCATTTCATAATTTTGTAAATTATGGTATAGGGCGGCGTTTCGTAGTGCACGTATATTTCGATCTGTTCAGTGACTCGTTCGAGACTGTAAAAGTCGTATGTTGCATGTTCCTTTATTTCATTTCGTTTATTTGCGTGCGGTATTTGGAGCTATTACATTAAACTTTTCGTTTTCTACTGAAGCATTTAGCAAAATAAAGTTTCATTTTATTATCTCCACTTAACTTTGGTAGTTTGTAGGATTTTGTTCTGTTCAGAATATAATTTAGCAACACATTTGTGTACTGGAGTTTCTTTTGACTTAATCCAAGTACTACTTGCCGCATCGGGATTAAGAAATTTGTAATTCGCCTACTTATCTACGTGAAAGTTCACTTTTGCTATGTCAAATGACGAATACTGATGTTTTATAATAATACTCAATTGGTGATAAAAACACGAGAATGCTCAGCGCATTATAAACATATGCAAGGAAGAACGTTATTACGGAGTCAACACTTCAGATAAGCAGTACGAATTTTTTAAAAATTCAGAGAGTCCGAAGTGTCTTTGAATATCTGTATTTTATCTTTTGTGAATAAATATTATATTTATCAATAATATCATCATAGGAACACTCTTCAACAACGTAATAAATTTTTCAAAATTTTTCTTAAATTTGTTTGCATTAATATTAATAGATAAATAGTGTATTTAGTTCAAAAGCGACAGAAGATATATTTTTTCTTCATAAAAATCTTATGTGAATGAAATAAAACGAATATACAGAAGAACTTCATTTATTTTGTGTGCACACAGGTACACGCTTCATCATTGACTTTGACTTCCGAGTATTCGACGGTATTTTTACTGACTAGCCCGAATAAAGATTGACTTTTTTACGGCATCAGCATGAGCGGTATCGTGAGTCCCCTAAATGGCTACGATTGTATATTATTACGTTGTTTTCCGGGGTTTCACGAAAGCAATATTTCGTACACAGCGGGAGAGGACATTCTAGCGAAGCAGTCATGTTTTTCAAGCTACTGACAATAAAATGGATGTTTGTAGTTTTACAACATATCTTTCTCTAACCCCCGCCTTGTGGATAAGGATGTTTACTGAGACGCGTTCTTCTGTGATATGTGTAATATTTCCTGCAAGTCCTCACATTTTACTTTTAAGAGACAACAGCGAAATCGTCTCCCCTAAGAGCTTTGTAGACCCACCGCGTTCTCAGAGTTGCGTAAAACTTTCCCCATTTCAATTGCTTTTTCCCACATCTTTCTTACATTTTTTTTTTTTCATTTAAGGTCGCATCAACATCTAAGGTCATTAGCGACCACTATTGCTGTTAACGGTATGGTAACTATGTGGATGAAACGATATGGTGATTGATGATAAGGGGTGAAAGGACGAACACAAATACAACCATGCCCGAGGCGGGACTCGAACCCGCGACCCTTCGGTCCGAGATCACTACGACACTACTGCCTTAGCGATCTCGGCCACCGGGCCGGCTTTACATTTATTTCATCCTTGCATGAAGAGAGAAAGAAAGATGAGAAACAAGATGTGGAGAAAGAGAAGGAGAAGGCGTAGAGAGAGTGGGAGGAGGCAGACAGAAAGAGAAGGGAGAGAGAGTAGATACCTCAACACTTACAACATTTAATTGTTATATCTACTAATTACGACCCGGGTTGCTTGTAATGTTTTTGTATTATGTTTGTGGATAGATAACAATTATGTGTGAAGTTGTCTGTTCCACAAGTGTGCACTGAATTTGTAGCCAAAACGGACCCACAGAGAATTTATGGTTTTTCTTTCAGACACTCAAAGCGAGCTTTAAATTTATCAAATAAACTACGTAGCCTATATTGTGTTAAATCTTACGATCTGTTTTTATGTTTGAAATAATCCTAAATCAAAGAGTTCGGACAACAGGATAAGCAACGATTCGAACCAAACTGGGATTACCCTCTGAACACCAAGATTTAAGGCTCTTCTTTCGGATCTCAGGATATTGTCCATCAAAAAGTGGCTAGTTAACGCGAGATGCATGACTCAGATGAACGAGCTGTGTGTCGTCTTCTGCAGAACGACATGTGTACACAGTAGCCTATTGGTAATTTTCTCCTACGTCTAGCAAGTTTGTCGCCGTTTATAATATTTGTAATTTTTATGCAAAAGTTTTTTTTCTATCAATAAGTATGGTATTTAATTCCTGTCGCAGTGTCATTGACAGAAAGTGGTATTCTTAGTAATTTCTGGAACCGGTGTGTGTGTGTGTGTGTGTGTGTGTGTGTGTGTGTGTGTGTGTGTGTGTGTGTGTGTTATGTTGAATGGAATTACTGTAAACGTGCATGGTTCATCCTAGGTTGTGCATTATCTATTTTTTTTCCGTTTCCTCTTCTTCACAATTCGCAAATTGCCACTTGTCCCATGATGAGGCTGCATGAGGCTTCAGTTATTGTATACTTCACTGCCAAAGGGCATTACTTCTTTTCACTATGAAATTTACATTGATAATAACAGTAAATACTTTTGAATATTTATTTCTGACAAGAAGTTTTCGTCGAGGTGCGTAGTTTAATCAACAGAACATCAGTGGTCCAAAATCTAAAAAGGATGACATTTATTACAATTTTTCTACGTAACGTGGACAATACTGAAGGAAATGTCTACAAAAGAAGCTCTGGTTTCTGTTAATACCATTAATTATTACGTTGGACTGTTGTGTTAAACGCAGGAGGACCTAACCAAACGTGCCGCATCCAAGAGGCTTTCCCTGCAGCAGGAGCCATCGTATGGTCACTGCACCGGCACAAGGGAATCGTCTGCAACTCGACGGGCGGCTGCACCATCCTGTGCGGCAGCGCGGAACGCCTCACAATGCCAAAACCAACCTCGCCCCTTGGCCTTCCGCCTCCGCGCGCGGCGCTGGCTGACGGCGGGGAGGGGGCGGGGGTGGGGCGCGCCGCCCGTGAGACGCGGGGGCGGCGGCGGTTGTTTGCTTAGCGCCGGCGCCGCCGCCGCCGCCCCCATCCCCTTACGCGCCGGCCCGCAGCTGCCCACACTCTCCCTCCCGCCAAACGGACTCGTCCACCGCACTTCGGCGCAGGCGCAGCGGATGGCAGCAGGACAATGCTATCAAGTGCTCATACTAGAGACGTCGCAATTCATTAAAAACACGAAGTCTCTTTTCCCTTTTTTATTTTTTAATATTTTTATTATTTATTATTATTAATTTATTTTTTTGCTCGCGAATCGGCCATATTAGACCTCGCATACATGCACTTGCACGTGCTCAGTATCAATTATCACGTTGCAAGTCTTGTATGAAATCAATCAGGGGGATCAGCATTATGCTCAATACGATTTTTATGCCCCAGGGTTGTTAATCCTGGGGAGATGGAATGATGATAATAATTTAGGATGAATGGACGACGTACACAAACACACCCATGCTCGAGGCAGGACTCGAACCCGCGATCCTTCCTTCCGAGATCACCACGGCACTACTGACTTAGCGATCGCGGCTATCCGGTCTGGCACTTTTATTTTTATTATTTTTTTTTTATTTTTTATAATTTTAATTTCAGTGAATCATGGCCAATAGTCTATGCAACCAGAATTTAAAGAATAACTATAGCCAAAAATATCTGCATCTCTACACGACAGTTTAGGAATCTCTTTTCTTTCGAAACGTTTTTAAAAGACCGGTTAGAAAATTATGTCCAATTCTTATTAAATAACTCATATTAAAAGTAGCTCAGAATTTTATTCTCGTTTCCTGAGAATACATAGATTCAGGAAATAAAATTACGATGATTTAATTTTTCTACTTTTCAAACAGAAATTAATATAACACATCGTGTCTTCGTCCAACTCTCGATTATAATCTGTCCTCTAAACCACAGTTATCAATAGTGAAATATCGTTAGCATCATGAATTATTCTGAGGAAATCATGATATGAATCATGAATTCGAACGAATCCATTAATATATTTTTATGAAAAGGAGGTATTAATATTCGTTTAGTTTTGATGGTTCATATGCTTTTGTACTTAACAACAAACATGAAAAACAGTGCAGCTCGAGTTTTGATATAATTGAAATGGATAAGTATTATCTCCAACCCCAGACCGCACCGCATTTTCCACCCCTGCTCCATGTCCGGTGGACAAAGCCCAGAAGACCCATAAAAAGCCCGGCTTCCTTTTATTTCTCCTTCCTTCCTTCATTTCTTTCTTTCTTTCTGCGTCGATTCCCCGGCCAACCGCTCGCAGACAGCGCTCCCATTCTCCCGAGACAAACTGCAGAGATTTTTCTCACAAGGGGCCTCGGCCTCTGCGGCGGGACGCGGCGGCGCCGGCGCCAGGAAGGGGCGGGCACCGGGGCTTGTTTTGCGCGCAGGCGCCGCTGTTTTCCCGCCCACGCCCACGCCCACACCCCCGCCGCCGTCGCCGCCCATCGCTGACGCGTCGCTGCCCTTGCAATGTGCGTCTGTGTCACTGTACTTACGGAAATTCAGGTGTAGAATTAGTGATGGCAAATTTTACAGAAACGTCGAGATATCGACGTTTCGGTACATCGGGTTTTAGATGTCGATGAATTATAAAGGGTTTTCGATGTCGAAGAAAATATTGACGAAAAACATCGATGTTTTAATTATAGACTAATAAACATGCTATTTTCCTATCCATTTTCAATTACAGAATGTAAAAGGGATATATTTTATTGTTTGGTTACGAGCATGTTAATAGTATGTTAATAAAAATTAATATCGAATTAAAGAATAAAATTAACAATAAAGAACATTGTGTTTCGCTACTTTACCCCTTAGTCACTTCCATTCATATACTAAGTAAAACCTCCTAAAATTCCCTCAGATTGCACAGGCGAAATGTGCAGTGTGATAAAGAGGATGACGCAAAACGACGATATTGCTGTGGATTTATGCTACTCTACAACGTACCTAAAGCCCTTTATTAAAAAAATTAACAAAACATCGATGTTTATGCAACAAAATATAGATGTGAAGAAAACATCGAAAGCAATATAACGATGTTTCTGGTGGAAAATATTGATGCTTTTGCCAGTCCTATGTAGGATACCGTTTACATGAGAAGCAAAACAACATCTTGATATTATTGATACTGAAAATCGAATTCAACTAATCATTGATTTCAACCATCTTAGATTAGTAGTCCGAAATTATTTTACATTTCATTTTAAGAAAGCCAATGCAGAAAATAAAAACATCACGTGGATTATGAGATGGTCGCGTAATGTGGACTACAAGGATGAAAATGAGAAAAATGAACAAAATGTTGTTAGAAACAACATCCAGATTTGATAAAAATATTGTATCTAGAGGAGTAGTCAGTCAACACTGTTCAGTTCATTTGTATAAATGACAAAAAGGTCTGCCACTGCCCCAGCAAAAATACTTGTCGATCTCCCTTAGAAAATAATTCACATTAATATTATTAGGATGAGCTGCGAACTAAAAAAAAATTTCAGGATAAATTGTTGGCGCTGCTTAATACTCATTCTAATACTAAGTTTCAATCTATGAATATAACTTTTAATGATGAATGAACACCTTAGAAAAGTTGAAAACTCCTTATCCTCCCACAATATTTTAAATTAAGCAACACTAACTCATGAAGGCAGACTAATGGCATGTTTGTTGGAGCACTCTGAGACAGTTCTGAAGTAGTTTATGATATTGCCTCTTGGATTCGGAACTTTACTACAGAGAAACCCTCCATCTCGTATTGCAGATTTCCTGACTATTCACTAATACCCAAATTCCATCTACTGCCGCTACAAGAGAAGGTCCACTCATTCACATTAGAAAATTAAGCACGGATTATCATTGCTGAATAGTCAAATTTATATTAATCACACCATTTTCCATGTATTAAAGAGCTTTCGTTCATTACAGAAGAGATGCAATAATCTTAAATGTTTATTTGATTGACGAATCATCCTTTATACAATCATTTAAATCTAATTGCTTCCTTTTGTTCTTTATGCAAAATAAGAAAAGTTTGAAACAATCAAGTAAGAACTGCATATGAACATTCTATTTTCAGAAATTTTACTTAAACATTCTAAAGTTTGTATAGATAACGATAATGGACGTTAATGATGCATGGCAGTCGATTATTACCACATTGATTTAATTATTATTAATTGTTTATTAATTATGGCACAACTGCTGAGGCCATTGAAACCCATGAATTAACTAATCGCTAATGGCAATGATGGAAAAAATGGTGGAATGAGAGTTTGGGAAAACGGGAGAACAAACTTCGATTCCCATCAAATCAACATGGTTTGATCGGGGTTGGAACCCGGCCCACGGATGTAAAATGTGCATCCGCTCGCCATTATGCCTCGAACCACCTTTCTCATTCGAAGAGAAAACTGCGACCTCCCCAGATCAAAAACCGAGATCCGCCTCTGAGACAAGCCGAAGTTCTTCAACCCCGCCAATAGCCAGGGAATGGAGGTGGGGGGTGGAAGTAAGACGGCGCCGCTGGCCACTGGCCGCCGCCCTTTGTGTCGTCCAGAAACGGAGGCGGCGGCCCAATGAGGCGTGATCGCGAGCGCTGGTTGCACAAGCCAAACAAACAAACTCGGAAATGGGCGTAATCGCCGCAACTCCCTGGCCCTGCCCGGTCCAAGCGCCGTCAAAATTGGAGCGGCCCTTTTCGGAGGGAGCGGCGCGTGCACGCATTGTGCCGCATGTTTGTTCAGAGCGTCTTTTCCAGCCCTGCCCTTCGCAACGGACAAAGGTCATTCGCTGTGTTTGCTTTGGGATTTAAAAGTTCCAGCTTTGTTGGACCTTCTTGGCATTTAGTACTTCACGGTTAAAAGAATTAACGCTACTAATTCTCCTTTATAGTCGAGAACATAATTTTTTGATCACTCTAATCTTCCTAAAACATTTGAGTAAATATGGGCCATATGAAAAATGGGAATCGGCACTCTATTGTCAAGGCCGAAGGATGGAAACGGGTTTAGGAGGGAGAACGGCACATTTAAGATACTGCTCCGAAAACTATAGTGCGCCACGAAAGTCTCCCGGCACTGAGCCGAGTCAGGACCTCGTATTAAAAATCGCATTTATGTTGGTAGCAGCCAGATCATTGGGAAACAAGTGATGGGGACGACACTTCCAGAATCTATAATGATTGTGTGAGTACGCAATTTACATTTTAGAAGCTGCAGCTTGTGCTACCAACGTAATTTCTGTTGCTACCACTCTCGCCACCAAGATGTCACTGCGGGGGGACTTTCCTGGCGCGCTGTACAAAAAATTGATCAGAAGAAACTACGAAAAGGGCGATCACTGAAATTCGTAAAATTATCTTCCAGATGATAGCAACCCAGTAACTACATCACGAATTACGTAATTAAGTATAATGTAAAATTTTGCCCGCACGAACTACTTGTCTGCCTGAGAAGCCCGGCGCTCCTGCGATTGCGGACAACTTCCCCTGACTCCGCTCTGATTTCCCCTCCAAATCCAGAAAATATATATTCGCGTGAGCTGTAGTAGACAATCTAAGAACGAAGCTTGCTTGAAGTATCACGAAGAATGGTTTCTGGATACGAAAGTGTAATCGCTAAATGTTTTCTTTCAAACAAAGCAGATTTTAATTATGTTTAAATTATTTACTAATCATATTATTTCTTGTTTTTTTAATTCAGCCTAGCGGGAGGAATATGTTTTAAATGCGATTTTTTTGTTTGTTATCATTTTGTGTTATATTTTATTAATCATGCTGTTGTTTGTTGTATACAGGAATAACGTGAAATAAATTACAGGTCTCGATAAATTAAGGTCTCTCTTATGGGCGGACAGCTTTCTTAACAGATAATTTTTGTTAAACCTCTTCTAAACCTAGGAAGTTAATGAAATTACTTTACTCGTAAGTAATCGCGACTATGAAATGAAGATCCTTTCGATTGAAAATGTTTAGTTTCACTCTTAATTGAACACAATTTGAAATGTGATTGATGTATTATTTCATTTTAATATATCATTTCTTTGCTTTAGCAGACGAACTGGAAATTAATATCGCTGTTGAGACAATAATTGTCATCCGACTTCTCCAAAAGACTATCATGATCCAGGTGAAGTACCGACACTCCGGAGCAATTTCTAGAATCCTTACTTTTAAATCTCGCGCCAGTTGTTCTGGCCTCACTGTCCACGAAATCTCAGGCCTTGGGATGCATCATCAGTTCATAAAGCAGAGAAGCAGCTCTCTGAATCCGGACACAAAAGTTAAGAGATATCGCACTAATCCTCCGTTCAATCTCTTCTTGTTTCGTGACGTCATGAGAGTGGCATTAATTAGCAAACCAAATTGTTCCCATCCAATAGTAATCATTTTTAAGTTTCTACTGATAATATTTTCATGTTATTTATAAATGTTGAATTTTAATAGTTTCAAATTAAAAATATAAACAAAAGTAGGTTGCTATCCTGTCGGTTAGAATTATGTTTCTGGCTTATATTTTGGGTCCAAAAACATTACTACAAAAGGTTGTTCACTATTCTTTTTACCGAGTTCTTGAAGTTTATCAGCCCCGGTAACTTCAACCGTATAATTTAAACAGACATTTCAAACAGTGTAGTATTACGGACGCCTGAGCATCAGCATCCCTCGTCATAAACGATGCAATTAATTTCAAGACACACGGAGCCTGTGAGGTTTTTTTGTCATAGACAATAAACAATGAGGAAATAAATATAATTTTATTTACTCATATTGTTTACGGGTTCGATGGCGATTTATGAATATTCTGCATGAATATGGAATGCATGGAAGACTCAGAGACTTTGTAAAATATTACTTGGATAATTACTAGACATCGGATGTTTAAACATTAAAAAATCGTCTTTTAGGCGCCTTAAAAGGCACTGAAAATGTCAAGAATAAGGAGAAAAAAGGCACGGTCATAAGTTACATACACAATAAAATGGAAAAATTGTTTGTAATTTTTGTTTATATTATTTTGTTAAAGCATAAAACAAGTACGAATATTTTAATGTAAAACTAGATTTACATATTTACAACTCTTCTATATTTTATTCTTAATAGTTTGCATTAGCCAGTAATATTTGCATATTACCAGTAACTTTTCAATGATCACAATTTCAAATTTGCGACCACTGGGAGTCCAAATCCGTTTGAATACGGAGAAGGATATCTGTAGGATGTGACTGGTATATATTTTAGAAGTTCAACACTAGCAATACTGAAACCTTCTGGGAATTTATATTTATTTCCACTTAAAATTTTGGTGCCCTTGGTGTATTGTCAATCGACCATGTTCTCAGATTATGGCTAGTATTTATGAAATAGGGAAATGGAGAAAAATCAGTTGGGATACTTTCAGGAATTCTCTCGTAATTTGAAATACCAAGACGTGAATTGAAGATTTCGTAATGAATGGTCACGTTTGACCATAGCCGATTTACCGATCTTAGCATTATGTATAAAAATAATAAATAAAAAGGCAAACAAGTCCTAAAGAAGGTATTTATGCGAAAAAGGTATTTATGCTAAAATAAGCAAAAATAAGCATTATAAAACTTCATCATGTGTCATCATTTGTCATGATTCGTGCACATGTATTATCAGCCTTCAAATAAGTTCGCCAGAATAAAATAGGCATTTCCCTGAACATCCTATGTGTAGTAATTTCAATTAAATTAGAAACCACTGAGAGGTAAATAGGACAAGCATGTTCGTAGACACGTAATTGCGCGTGTTCGTATCATTGTTGATAATATTGCGTGAAATCAAGGGTTGCAAGTACCCCATTTTGTGATTCACTCTTCATAATATATTAATTAACTACAATATGCTTAACAGAATGTATCACTTCAGTGGTGAATGCATAAGATTTAAATATTTAGAGCAAAAGGAAATACTATACATTAAAACTATTTCGCGCGTTTGCCTGTAATTCAAATTTCACATCTTACGGCTCGGAAGCATTAGCTTCAGCGGGAGCTTAGCTATTAGAGAAGAGCTATAGACGTCGACCTTGACCTGAGCAGCTGGCATTAGGTTGCTCACTAAGTGCTGCGGCACACATTACACTGATACATCAACTTAAGTTCCTACACTGCAAACTCAACGTTGGAACAAGCAAGACATTTCAAATCCCTTGTCTTTGACTAGAGCTACGATTATGAGAACGATATTTATATCAAACTACATCTGCTCCAAGAAGAGAGACGCAAATAAAAAATTTTCAGAATGATAGCAGTGTCAGTTTTGCTGCACGAAGCGAGACATGTGTTGATCAGTGGCGTGTGGAGAATTTTTTTTTTGGGGGGGGGAAGCAATTACATTGCAAATGGTAGATTTTTAATTATTCACATGGATTAGACGACAAATGGATAATTTAAATACTGAACCGAGAAGCACATGCGGAGCCCACCACACGGGCTCAGTGAGTCACGTTATATGCAACTGGCCGATTGCTTCCAAAGGCGAGCTCAACTGAATGAGCCTGCGCGCGCCCACTACACACGCCAGCATATATGCTTATCACAGCATTCCTTATGAGACGCTGGATGCAGCCAGCCCAATTCTTCCAAAGAAGAAACTCTACCCTATCTATTGGTGACCATAATAATTACGTGCTCATTTTGTAAAGATAAGATTGGACGCGCCATATTTTTACTGTTTTGACTTGGATTACGAGTAAATGATTCTAAATTATTAGTCAAGTGGTATTAAAATACAAGATATACTTGGAAATGATAGGGGAAACAATGCTTCCCTTGCTTCCATCGAATAAACGCCCCTGATGTTGATGAGAAAGAAAAGCAGTAATACACAAGCTTCCGAAATGAGATTTCGAATGGCAGTGAAAGGCACTAGTCTCCTTGAACCAAAGAATCGGATCAGAAACGAAACCTAAAATAAACTCTACATTTTCTTCATATTAGACACAATAAAGAAGAGACGTTCGAGGTGAACACATCACTTACAAAGGATGGAAGTTGATACCCACACAAAAGTGTCCTACCATTATCAACCAGCTGGAAAAAGGTTCTTTACTAGTTCTTTACTAGTAGGCCCTGGTCACCAACACAATGATGGAGTGAAGCCGGAATAACTACGTCTTCTGGCCTAAACCGTGAAAGGAAAAACTGCATACTAGCAGTAAGCCCACAGAAGATATCGACTTTCAGAATTTAATTAGCGATAGATGGCAGACTAACTTGGAATAAAAGTCCACCGAAAATAAAGTTTACTTACTATTTCCAATTACAAATATTGTAATATCCATTTGAAACGTATACATCGCTTCCAACACATCCATGGACGCTTCGTCCTTGGATGTACCCACGAGAACACTTATGTTTAGCAAAGAAGAAAGAAAGAAAAAAAAGTGATGACTATTTAGACCTTGTAGTCGTTCGTGAGTTAGAAGGCTAGATTTGAAAATAATTTTGGACGGTTACAATACGGAGAACTTTCGTTTTTTGGAATGGAGATCCTCATCTTGGAAAATGGTACTAAAAATTGAGAGAAAGTAGGATAAATATATATAATTTGATACTCGTGATAATTGTTGGTTATTACTTGACTCAACTTACTGGTACCTACTATAATCTCAGAGACTGAATTATGTTCCTTGGTTTCTTAAACAAGCTTTTCTCTTTTATTAAAGGAATGCATTCTCATGCACCAGAACATTTCCAGATATTTTTTAAAATAGCTAAGATTAAGTCGCTCTTCAAAAAAGACCACAAAAATGTCATTCAAAATTATTGGCCAATTTGTCTTTTGTCAGTTCTTTAGAGACGTTTTTTTACGCACGAATGGAAACCTTTCTCAGTAAGCACGACGCATTTTCAGATTGCCAACATGGATTTCGAAAATCAAAATCTACGGAAACAACCACATTTTCTTTTCTTAAAGATGTCGCAGCATCATTGGATGAAAACGAAGTACATATTGGATTATTTTTAGATCTTTCTAAAGCTTTTGACGTCATTGATCATGACATTTTACTTTCAAAATTACCTTCACATGAAATCAGTGGTATTGCTCTAGACTGGTTATGTTCGTACCTTAAACAACAATCTCAGAGAGTAGAAATACCTTACTGGAATGATGGAACATCATGTACACACCTTTCTGACCCTTTGTCAATTCCACGTGGTGTCTCGCAATAAATCGAAGGGATTTTCGGCCCTATTCTCTTTTTACTATATGTAAACGATATGCACTCGACGATTCGAACGGAAGGACAGTTCTCTTTACAGATGGTACGAATATTCTTTGTCATAAAGAAACTGTTAATAATGCAATATCACATGCTTCAAATTGGTTTCGTAATAACAAATTAATACTAAAAAACTTGTTTCAATGCCGTTTTCCATCTCAAATTAACAATTCTGTTCTCCATTGAAAATGAACTGTGTGCCATTGACTGATGTTAAAGTAACAAAATTTTTAGGTCTCTCAATTCAGTCAAACCTCAAATGGAACGTTCATTTAGATGAATTGAATACAAAATTAAGTGCATTATGCTATGCGTTCAGAATTCTTTCAAATTCAGTCAGCCTTCATACTGCTCGTTGTGTATATTTCGTGAACGTTCATTCCCGTCTGAAATATGGCATCATATTCTTCGGAAATACAACTTATAGCTCCCAGACTTTTAGATTACAAAAAAGAATTGTACAAATAATAACCAAATCCCACCCACGTGATCCTTGTTAGCCTCTATTAATCTAGGAATTTTACCATTGCCTTGTCTCTTGATTTACGAATCAGTGATTTTTGTCAAAAATGACTTATTTAAGGGCGGGAACATATTTTCAGAACCCGCTGATGTCTATTACTATAACACTCGACGTAGAAATCATATTCATCAGGTGACAGTATCAACAGCTCAATACAAAAAATTCACATACAATACATGTACATTGTTTTACAATACTTTGCCAGATGACATTAAACGATTAAATTCGATAGAGTTTAAATCCCAAATAAAATCGTTTCTGCTGCATAACTATTACTATACAATTAGAGACTATTCTGAGCATCAAAAAGAAAGTAACATTAATTGTAACAGTGATGTTCAACGTATTATTTACCATTTGGACTGTATAATTCTAGACAACCTGTAACAAGTATTGTGCCACAGTTAAAGGTATTGTGCCCCATCTCGATCAGGTTTTTGTCCAGTTTCCCTGATCCATTGAGCAAATGCTGAGATGGCCCCTTGATTTGCTTCTGGACGTAAATGTAACTTCACTATGCACACGTTTTGTTGAGCTTTCCTTTGCTTGTAGTGGTAGTAGAGCTTAGGGTGAGTTTCTATTTTGTTAACAATACAGAAAAATCAAGTCTTTTCGTTTGTTTACCGTTAAAAATAAGTTTTTTATAATTTGGCAACGAAAATATCTAGTGTTTGAAATGTTAATCTCTCGCTTTTTTAAATTTGTTGTTATTATTATTATTATTATTATTATTATTATTATTATTATTAATCTTTCAACTATTAATAGTTAAATTGTTGGGAAGGGATTCTGAAACTCAAGAAAGCGTGCGCAGATGATTTTCTCCCCCATACGTCACATACTGTTTTTGACTGTTTTTGACTAAATAAATAAATAAATAAAGGGTTAATGATCCCCATTTCGATCAGGTTTTTCGTCCAGTTTCTCTGATCCTTTGAGTAAATTCTGAAATGGCCCCTTGTTTTACTTCTGGACTTAAATAACTTCATTATTTGTGCATGTCTTCTAAAATTCAGTGGGAATTATAGTTATTCTAATTATCGTTCTCCATATCGCGGCAGGAAGTATTATTCTTTCACTACGGACTTGATGAAGGATAAGAGTCCAAATTTACAGCTGATTTACTCTTGAAAATAGATTTTATAACAGAGTGAATATTTTGGTTAAATCCTTTCAAAAAGCGTTTATTTCTTTCCGTATTGAAAATTCAAGTAGTAAAAGGCTTAGAGTGGGAATCACAGAAATGTGAAACCGTGCACAGACTTCACTTCCCGCGGTAGCACGTCACACACAGTTTTTAACCGTTTTTGACGTAAAAATAAATTTTAAAAAACTTGCATATTTTGTATTAGGAGTTATAAGTAAATTATTACGCAATACATACAAACATCCAAAATTTTTGTTTTTCAAAATTTTAATTACAGTAATAAAACGGTATTCTGCAGTTTTGTAACTAATGAATTTGTGTGTATTATTAATAGAAATGATATTCAATAGTAAAACGGGATCATTAGGGAAAAAATGAAGAAAGAGCAGCGCATTCCGCGTCGCGTTCTCCTTTGACGCGCGCTGTCCTTCGCGTCGCGTCGCCGCGAGCAAGAGGCTTTCTGCGCGGCGCAGCAGCCGGGAGGCCGAGGGGCACGCGCTGCGCAGCGCAGCCTCCGGGGCCCCAAGTGGCCCGGCCGGCCCCCGCCCCGCCCCCCGCGCCCCCCGCACGCGGTGTCGGGTGTCGGCCGGCGGGCGGCGGCGGCGGCGGCGGCGGCGGCGGGGCCTGCAGCCGAGGCAGATGCGCGATGTGGAGATATCGGGGGCTTTGTGCCGGCATCTGCCCCGGCCCCGGCCCCGGCCACGGCCCCGGCCACGGCTCCGGCCTGGCTGGCCTAGACCTCCGCACCACCTCCGCGTCCCGTTCCGCGTTCTCCGTTCCATATCGCACCACTCTACAGTACCACACCACTCTACACTCTACCACACCACAATACACAGCGTCACAGATTGATAACTCTACACGCATCATACCACTCCACGCGTCACCACGTCATTCAATTACACATTACCGTATCACTTCACAATGTACCGTATCACTTCACACTGTACCGTATCACTCCACGCCGTACCGTATCACTCCACACTGTACCGTATCACTCTACACTGTACCGTATCACTCCACACTGTACCGTATCACTCCACACTTAACACCATACCATAGCATTCCGTCCCTTTTCTTCACATTTCGTTCCACTCTGTCCCGTCCCATCTCATCCCTCCCCCCCTCACGCAAGCCACCGCTTTCACTCCATTTTTTCCCCATCTTATCTCCTTCCACCTACCTCTTCTAGCACAGAAACAGTATTTTATTCCTCGTCGTCCCTACCCACCCAGTCTTGCCACTTTCTATTCCACCCTATCTTCATTCCTCCCTAACCAGCCCGCTAGCCACTCTTCTCCTCATTCACTCCCCCTCCACACATGTTAAACAATAAAAACTTGACAAAAAATGACAATAAAAGCTTGTTTATATTTCTCATTTGGTTCGTTCATAAAATTTGTTCACAGAATATTTGTGCTAAGTGTAAGTAACTGTTTTATTCTCTTCAAAAATGAAACTTTTACTTTAAACCTTTCCAAGCAAATTCTACTTGTAGGCATCGAATATAAAACAGACATCACTTCTAGCCAATTGATGTTGTCTCTGCTCTAAGTTTATTTGAAATATTTATTTCCCGTGTATCTGTTCTTTCTTCATTCGCTTCCTCTTTCTCTATATATTTTATTAATAAACACTTATTCACACTCCTGACGCGTCGTGGGTGTGAGTAAGTCGCGACGCTCGTATTTACGCACCGCACGATTGTACCCAACGACTCCGGCATGTGACTACAGAGATCGTATCAAGTCACATTCAGTACGGAATAAAGACGCGAGTTGGAATTCCTTGCTTTGTACAACGCGAAGTTGGTTATTTAGTTGCTTCGGTAACGAACGAGTACGATGTTGATCAGTAACACGTTCGAATATGTTTGCGTAAGAAAGAATTTAGTTTTTAGAATCTCGTGACTGACATCATATGCGGTTTGCTATAACTATAGAACTATATTCACTAGTTCAAGATAAAATAGAGCTCAGGGGAAAAAGAGCGGTCGAATTGATCTACACTAGTTCTGTGCAAATGTAACAGAATGTAAAGGGAAAAATTTGGTCTAGACGGAGAGAGAGAGAGAGAGATAGAGATAGAGAGAGAGAGAGAGAGAGAGAGAGAGAGAGAGAGAGAGAGAGAGAAGAGGGAACTGAAGAGAGGTACGGAGCAAAACAGTTTGCTGCCGTAGAAAATGGGTTGAGAAAGACTTGGAAATTTGAATTTCGACTAATATAACATTGCGTCAAACAAGGGAATTCAAATTTTAGCAATTTGTGGTGGACAAAAGGATTGTGGCAGATTCTTGACATTCTTCCGTTTTCTCTCCGCCTCTCAATTCATCATTACTCCGTTTGTATCATATCGCTATATCGTTTTCACCCATCCGTCAACGCTTCCGCCCCAACGCAACGAACTTGCCCCTTCTACACATGACCAAATGCTAACGAATAAACAAGTGTGAATATATGATTAAGTAGCTATTTTTAATTGACATTGTATAAAACTCTGCCAGCGTTGTTAGCAAACGTATTGTAAATAATCAATTTTCATAGTTATATATGAACATCCTTCAGACTATGATAAAATATCTGTGGATTAACTGGATTTGGGTAGAAGACGAATAAGAAGAAGAAAAACGACAAATTGATATCAGTTATTAATATTGTATATTTATTCATGAATAAAATAATTATTTTTCAGATTCGAAAGTGCTAAAACAGAAAGAGCTATATCATCAGTGACGAATATATAAACATAACCAGCTTATTTTATTTGAGAAAATTTTATGAGGAGAGCAAAATCTGTTCGCGTTCAAACTCAGTTTGATATATGGACATGTTCTCAATACATTTTACGTGGGAATTATCTGATTTTGAACTATATACGTTCATCACGTTATGAACTTATGAAAAATAGAAAAAAAAGTGGATTTTTGAAATGAATGAGATGAACTGTATGTGATAACAAATTCCTCAACTGTGTGCCGACGGTTTTGCAGACCAAGTTATAAGAAGGATGCGTTTTTATCCTGCATGGGTATTGCGCCTTACACTGATTCGAAATGCCGCATGAAAGGATTCCACATCATTTCACATTAGTGTTAACTCTTGGCTCAGTGACTAAGAGACGCAATATTCAATACATCCGGAAAACATCAGCCTTGTGCCTGTCTACCTGCTGTGCTACCAAGATAAAAAATAATAGAGCAGGGTTCCCCTGTTTCTTTCCTTATTTTACCTTTTTTTCCTTTCGGTAGAGTGCCTCTCAATGTGTAGTATCGAGAAACCTTATACTTCTAAAATTATTACACACGCACACATTCATTCTTTTTTTACCAACATAACAATCAATTGAAAAAACCTTGGTAGACAATACAAATAATACAGATGCTTGAATTTTTTCTGGAATTTAATTTCTTACGCAATACCAAATACATAAGTATAGTAGCTTACATGGAGTTTCAGACAGAAAGTCATTGCTTGACACTCAACCTATTCAATAAAATAATCGGCGTGGTGACTTCTATCCAACACAATTGTTACATCAAGGACCATCTGAACCGCGTTTGACTATTTTCTGTAACATTAAAATGAACACGAAACGTATTAATTTCCGATATCATCACCAAAATAGATGTTTCTCTGAACAATCAAAACGCAATACTCATAAGACAATAGTGTACATGTCTCACGGAATGCCAATTGTTCTTCCTCACAATGATAATGCGTAATCAATAGGGCGAATGGCCTGGGCGAACGAATGCCGTTAATGGCAGACTAATTATACGCTTAAATTGATTGATAACACAACATAAGATGCGGTATCAAGCGAATAATAATTCCATTCTTCAGATGCTACTTATACAGAATTACGTCTCGAATGAAACCCAAATCGTGAAATGAAAAAAGTCCTCACTCTGAAATCTAAGCATTGTGGCTAAATTGCGTATATGAAGAAAGGTTCAAGTGAAGTGGTCAGGGACTATGAAAATTCAGCGAGTTGTACAAAAAGGGGTTTATTGTTATTAAAGGGAAGAATATTGCTACGACCGAAATGAGCCAGGAAATAGTTGATTTAAACACTACTGAGACTTCGTTTTCTTAACAAACATTGCAAATCCAGTATTAAAGAAACAATGCGCAGATTTGTTCAATTCTGCAACGAAATACATAAAATAAATTGAAAGAAATATATGTAAACGTGAATTAATTTTGTACTACATTAAATCGCTACAAGCAATAGGAGACCAGGAGAGAAAAAAGAGACGAGGCGAGCAAAGAGAAGAGTGGGGTACAAAAGGAGAAGACGGTAGTTTAAAAGAGAAAAGAGGGCGAACTAAAATGAAAAAGAGGGTGAACTAAAATGAAAAAGAGGGCGAACTAAAATGAAAAAGAGGGCGAACTAAAATGAAAAAGAGGGCGAACTAAAATGAAAAAGAGGGCGAACTAAAATGAAAAAGAGGGCGAACTAAAATGAAAAAGAGGGCGAAGTAAAATGAAAAAGAGGGCGAAGTAAAATGAAAAAGAGGGCGAACTAAAATGAAAAAGAGGGCGAACTAAAATGAAAAAGAGGGCGAAGTAAAATGAAAAAGAGGGCGAAGTAAAATGAAAAAGAGGGCGAAGTAAAATGAAAAAGAGGGCGAAGTAAAATGAAAAAGAGGGCGAACTTAAATGAAAAAGAGGGCGAACTTAAATGAAAAAGAGGGCGGACTAAAAGTGGGAAGAGGGTGGCCTAAAAGTGGGAAGAGGGTGGACTAAAAGTGGGAAGAGGGTGGACGAAAAGTGGGAAGAGGGTGGACGAAAAGTGGGAAGAGGGTGGACGAAAAGTGGGAAGAGGGTGGACGAAAAGTGGGAAGAGGGTGGACGAAAAGTGGGAAGAGGGTGGACGAAAAGTGGGAAGAGGGTGGACGAAAAGTGGGAAGAGGGTGATCAGTGCTAAAGGAGGGTGGACTAGTATGGAAGAGGTGACCAAAAAGTGGAAGAGGGTGGACTAAAAAGTGGGAAGAGGGTGGACGAGAAAAGTGGGAAGAGGGACGAAGTGGAAGAGGTGGTGAATTTAGTGTAAAGAGGGTGACGAAAAGTGGAAGAGGGTGGAATTAGAAAAGGGAAGAGGGTGACTAGAAAAGCAAACAAGAGGTGTGGATCTAGTGCGGGAAGAGGGTGGACTAAAAGGAAGATGGTGGACGAAAGTGGGAAGAGGGTGGATGAAAAAGTGGAAGAGTGGTGACGAGTGCGGGAAGAGGTGGGACAGAAAAAAGTGGGAAGAGGGTGGATCAAAAAGTAAAGAGGTGTGGAGATTTGCAAAAAAAAGAAGAGTAAGAATACAAAGAGGGTGGACGAAAAGTGGGAAGAGGGGGGACGAAAAGTGGGAAGAGGGTGGACGAAAAGTGGGAAGAGGGTGGACGAAAAGTGGGAAGAGGGTGGACTAAAAGTGGGAAGAGGGTGGACTAAAAGTGGGAAGAGGGTGGACGAAAAGTGGGAAGAGGGTGGACTAAAAGTGGGAAGAGGGTGGACTAAAAGTGGGAAGAGGGTGGACTAAAAGTGGGAAGAGGGTGGACGAATAGTGGGAAGAGGGTGGACGAAAAGTGGGAAGAGGGTGGACGAAAAGTGGGAAGAGGGTGGACGAAAAGTGGGAAGAGGGTGGACGAAAAGTGGGAAGAGGGTGGACTAAAACGGAGAAGAGGGTGGACTAAAACGGAGAAGAGGGTGGACTAAAACGGAGAAGAGGGTGGACTAAAACGGAGAAGAGGGTAGGCTAGAAAGAGAAGAGAGTCGGCTAAAAAGTGAAGGTGGGCTAAAAAGAGAAGAGGGTAGGCTAAAAGGAGAAGAAAGTGGGCTAAAAAGAGAAGAGAGTGAAGTAAATAGAGAAAAGAGTGGAATACGTGGAGGTATTTGGATTGGTTGATCACTGATTCAGAGGACGTCAACTGCTAAGGTCATTAGTTAGTGCGTGTTTTATCTCTGGAGGTGGCGGTGATCATCACCCACTGAATGGCGAGATCCGACGCCGAACTTCCCCTGGACTTGCGGTTTTCCCCCCAACTTCATACCTCCCATCAGCGGGGCGCCGCCCCAGTTGTGACAAGCCCGATGCTCCCGACTAGTCTTCTGACAAGTGTGGTAGTGTAGTGCACGCAAGTATAAGTATGTGTAAGAAAGGAATGAAGATAGGAGGGAAAGTTCGCACGCGGTCCGTGGCCCGTTTGTTAGGATACTGCTCCTGCATTCGCCTGGTGTTGTTCGGTGAAACCACAGAAAACTACCGTTTGGAGCGGCCAACCGCTAGACTTCTCCTTTAGATATCGGTTGAATTCCACAAAGCTATCTAGCTAATGTAGAAAATCCTGGCACCGTCGGAACTCGAACCCAAGTCCTCCCGGTCAGAGGCACTGTAACGACATCGTTGAAGCTATGAGCCACCTAAGCCGGATTGGAGATACGTCTCAGTCGAAGTGGGAACATGTGAGATACGAACAATCAAAATCTAAAACGAATTAATGTGATATTTAACACAAATGTTATAAAAATTAAATAAATAACTAAAACTTCAATTTTCTATTTAATTAACATAATTAATTGTGGATTTGCCGACCTGGATGGCCGAGGTGGCTAAGAGCGAGTACCGACTCAGCGCTTCGGCCCGAAGGGTCGCGGGTTCCAGTCCCGCCTTGGGCAAGGTTGTTTGTCCCTTCACTTTGTATGTGTTGTTGCGGAGGGCCTCGCGTTCTGCTGACCCCAGATCAGAGGAGCTCGCAAGTGTGTTGGTCTAGTGTATGGTCGAATATGCGTCCCATCGGGACGTAAAGGGAGACCGGCTGTTGAATGGATAAAAGCCCTAGAAAAAAAAGTTGTGGATTTGTGTTATCGACTTTGGGGCGACATGAGTCCCTCCTCGCCCTCTCAATCCTCCTCTGCGTATGTTACATGAAGTAATACATCTGAATGACGAATGTTCCACATTCCATAAAACGCTGTCAAAGATTGCATATTAACCTTGAACGTCTACACCACGTAGTGACGTTGGTTTTGGGTTATCGGAAGGTTTCCGCCATATTGATGCTGAAAGGTTCAAATGTCAATAAAGAAAACCCGCCGTTTACTACCAATTATGTGATTATCTCTCATTCCTCTTGCTTGTAATCTGTCTTCAGTTCAGTATTTAGGAGCCTTGTCTACAACTCCGTGACGCTAATTCTATCGTACGTGAACTTACAATTTCATTTCTATTCTTTCTGTGATGCAATAACGAATCTCGATGAAGTGTTAGAAAGTTAAAAATGTGACCATGACTATTCAATTAAAAAGAGCCTTTCTAGGGATTTCAAAACTAAATATTTGACTTTCTCTAAAATTGTTAACTATTACATGGTTTAATTCCCAACGTCACAACTAAGGAGAAACAAAACTCTCTTTCACGATGATTATGTCTAAAATCTACTACCGACGACTCCGGTTAGAGTGAACTTCTGGGGACTAACACATTTGGTTCACTATATCAGAGGCTCACTATATCCGATGATGTCAAAACTAGTTGGAATTTCTCCACATTTATTAATTCCATAAATATATAGATACAGCAAAATTCATTAATAGTACGAACTGAAAATTTCAATATCTTCATTTGCTCCTAAAAATCAATTATTTTCAATTGTTTGATTCGTATATTTTTCATTGGTAATTTCTCTAGATCCTTTTCAAGAGGTCGTGTTCACTCTGTACTTGATTCTGCACTGTCCTCGAGAATACGTAAGGAAGCCTCCCCACCGAACCCGAACCTCCTTGGTGAAAAGCTACCGACTTCACTCTGAGCCACGAGATGCCTTTCTTTTTCTCCTAGCCCCCCCCCCCCCCATTTTTTTGGGTTCATCTATAGCAGAGGTGCCCAACTTGCAAGGTCTCAAGAGCCACAACAATATCCTTTAAAATGGTTGGGAGGACCATATTTTTCATTACTCGGAGGACCCACACCTGACTTCCCCGTACTGTTTATCCCGACACTTTACCCGGCTGCTCTCAAACAGCACGTGTGTGAAGTGAATGGACCCATGCGTGATATCAGGCCGTTATGTGCATAGCGCAGTGTAACACATTGGGATGATTTTGAATATTTGAATTTACTATAAAAAATCCGTGAATCTAAAATAACCTATTTCTACATTAATGGGGTGTTGACTTCGACAGGGCGCGTGCGATAGCCACACAATGTTCCCACCCGACATGAATGCAAGAGATTTTCACATTTGACTAATAACACTTCGCGAGTCGCAATAAATGGCACCACGGGCCTCATGCGACGTGCAGGCCGCCAGTTCGACAACCCTGATTTATAGCAATTTTTTTAGACGTCGTCAACGCTTTAATAAGTACACAGCAGGACGTGTACAGAGCGAGAAGAGAATTTTGGGTACCGAACGCCACGTTGCGGCTGGGCGGGGCGGGGCGGGGTAATGAAGAGAGGGGTGGGGTTGGGCGAGGTAGTGAAGAGAGGGGCGGGGCGGATTGAAGAGGGGCATTGCTGAGCGGGAACAGAGGGGTGAGAGGGGCGGAGGGTGGGGCGGGGTGGGTAGTGCGGTGATGGGAGGGGAGGGGCAGTGCAGGGCAGGGCGGACAGAGGAGGAGGAAGCAGGTCGGAGAGGGGCAGAGCGGACAGGGGCGGGGCGGGGCGGGACGGAGAGGGGTGGGTCGGGGCGGAGAGGGGTGAGGCGGGACGGAGAGGGGTGGGGTGGGGCGGAGAGGGGCGGGGTGGGGCGCAAAGGGAGAAAGCGGAGAGGGGCGGGGCAGTGCCGAGCGGGGCGGAGGGGGCGAGGCGTTCTAGTGCGGAGAGGGACGAGCGGAGCGGGGCGGGCGGTGAGCGCGCGGCGGGGGCGGCAACGAGCGCAAGTGGGCTAATTGCTGGGCGCTGCGGCCGGACGGACCTGCGCGCTGCCCGGGGTCCACGCATTTCCAAGTTTCCTCTCGAGAAGGCACAGCACTGACACCGAGAACTAGCACCGAGAAGAGTGAAACCGTAAAAACTGTATAAAGCGGATGTGGTCAACGACTGGGAGCAATCGGGCATTAGGCGGTAGAACAATCATCGTAACTACAATTTGCTGTAATTTAAAAGTAATGAATATCCCAACGTGCGTATTACAACAACATACGATACAGTATGTTACAATTTGATTTTAACATAATTTAATGTCGGTATTGAAAGTTACCCAAAGGAAACAACGTATGCGACAAATGAACATTTGACATGTCAAATCTCTTGATAAATAAACGAAGCAATAAATAGTCAATAGACTAAAAATTAATAAAGCTATCCACTTCTATGTGAAATCAAGACTTCGATGCAAGTTGCGAACACTACAGCGTCAATGCAAATCCTACTAATGCACAAAGGTGTCACCTTACCGACTTTGTCAAGAGTGCAGTATAGCTGTTAATCCTGGACAAGTGTCGTGTATTCAAAAATAGTATGTAATCATTTAGCGTATCTTGCTCCAGTCAAAACTATGCCACGTTTCAACAAACTAATAAATTCGTATAAAATAAAGCACGGTTTAAGCCCCACAGTGTTTGCATGCAACAATTTTCAAAATATCAACTGTTTAAAGTCACAGAAACAAGCAAATCAGATAATATTAAAGACTAGAATACACACTGAAAAATCATGGAGAAGGCTTTCTGTATCGACCACAGTCGTGGTAGTTTGAGAGACGGACATTTTTACGGTGTACAGCAGTGGGTGAAAATTCTGGGAAGTAACTTTTAATCCTTTCCCGGAACGGAGCGCGGGTGAAAACAGCTCCTTCAAAGGCGCGCTCTACCAGGCTTCTGTTCCCCGCCCCCGCCCCTGCCCCGCCCCGCCCCCGCACGGGAGTCGCCCGTTGTCGATACGCCGGCGCCCACTCGCCGCGCCGCGCCGCGCCGCCGACGTCAGCCAGCGCTGCAATTTGAGGCGAACGCTGCGCCGCAATTGGCCCAATCTGGCGCGCTCGTTACCGCACCGGCGGTCGAGGCGTCTTATTAAAATTCGGAGGTGCAGCCGCCCCTACTCTACCACCCACGCCAACGCGGGAGACTACACCGCGCCCTCCGCCTCTGTCCCTGCTACCGCCTTCTCCTTCGCCGCCTCCACCTTCGCGTAACACACCTCCGCCGCCTCTGCATCCCCCACCGCCACTATCCCAACTCTTACGTGCGCCACCTCTGCCATCTCCGCCGCTTCAGCCACCACCTCCACATCAGCCACCTCCACATCAGCCCAGCCACCTGCACATCAGTCCAGCCACCTCCACATCAGCCCAGCCACCTCCGCATCAGCCCAGCCACCTCCACATCAGTCACTTCCACATCAGCACATCAGCTACCTCCATCCCTCTGCCACTGACATCGTCTATGCCTGTTTCACATGGTGATATTTTCTTTAAAATTGTTCGATAAAACGTAATTTTTAAAATAAACAGGTGGATAAAAAGTAATGAGAAATTCTTTTGAGTAATGAGTTTCTTTTTCCTTAAAATGACTTTATTCACAGTTAGTTTTATTTACACACCTTCAATATAATGATCTCTGTTAATAATGACCTTTTGCCTAATGTTAGAAAGGCATCGTACACCATCTGCGCGTCTATTTCTCAGATGTCCCATATCAACCACCTTGCAGCATAAATAATTTCTTCTGTGGTATTGTACCGATCCTTTCAGTTTTCTGAAGTGATCATGATCACGGGGACTCATTTCGGGCAAAGTAGATGTTCCAGAATCTCCCATAGACAACGGCGCAAGAGTTCTCCACGTGGGGTCGTCCTGTAATGGGGATAAGCTTCATTTCATCTCTGCCTAATCTGAACGCTTTAACACATCGTGCCATTGGAGTATGGCAACGCTGCATCTCCACATGCATCACACGCCTAAAAACATTTTTGCTTACACCGACATCATGCTAATTGAATTTTCAGCTACGAACTAGGCCCATTTGTCCTTGTTCTACCTTTGTAAACATGTCGTTAGGTCGCTTGCACAATTGCTATGAAGTTCAGTACTGATTCCGCTCGCTGCATACACTCGTCGAATAGTCAGTCCTTCCTTGTGTCATCATGACAGATGGCAACACGCCCATTCACCAGCTTTAAGTTACACCAATACTCTCATTACTTTTTATCCAACTTATATATCTGGATATCATAAAGTAAAATCCTGAGTTTTACAATTTCTTTTTATAAAATAGTACATGTGCTATTTGCATCAAATAATTTTACGTATAATTGAATCAGCATTCGCGAATGCCGTCAATAGCAACGCAACGAAAGAACCGCCAAGCTCTAATGACAGTTGCACCATATTTCCGTTCGGATATAGGTTAGGTTAGTTTCCCCAAAACGATTGATTGATTTTTTCGTGTTTCCGGGCGCGTCAACTACTACGGTCATTAGTCCCGTTAGTGTAGTGCATATTTTTTCTCGGGAGATGGCGGTGATCTTCCCCCGCTGGATGGCGAGATCCGGCGCCGACCTACCGTCGGCTAGTGGGGCTTCCCCCCAACCTGGACTCTCCCACCAGCGGGGCACCGCCCCAGCCGGGACAAGCTCTAAGCTCCCGACCGGTCACCCGAAATATGTGGTAGTGTAGTGCATGTTAGTGTAAGTGTGTGTGTAAGGGGAGAGGATAGGACAAGGAAGAGGAAGGACAGATCGCGCGCGGTCCGTGGCCCGTTTGGTAGGGTACTGCTCCGGCATTCGCCTGGTGTTGATCGGAGAAACCACGGAAACTACCGATCAGAGCAGCCGGCCGCTAGAATTCTCCTCCAGACACCGACTGAATTCGACCTAGCTGAAAAGCTAGTGTCGAAAATCCTGCCGCCGTCAGGACTCGAACCTAGGACCTCCCGGTTAGAGGCGCTGCAGTGACATCAGGTGATGCACTGAGCTACCGCTACCGGTCCCCAAAACGAGAATGGATGAAAGGTATGCTCGCATTAATCACGGAGCAAATCAGGGGTCCGCAGTTATGGGACCCCACAAAATCCACGTAAAAAAAATCGTAAAGAGAATCAAGACAGAAGAAAACAGAAAGGAAGGGGAAATAGTGGAAAAGGAGGTCAAATGTCGAACATTATCTCTCATTCTCGTAAGGGAAAAAAGGTAAAGCAAAACAAAAGTCTCTTGTACCAAGAACGCACCGCTTGCGAAAGCGCGATCTGCATGCTTTTGCAGGTAGTAACCCTGGTCTGAAATCAGATCTACAAACAGGAACTTCCCTTTCAAAGGTGCGCTTTCATTTGGGGTCTATCTTTCGAGATATTAGCAATCGGGATTGTACTGCATTTGTCGCTCTTCGCTGAACTCCTCAACATGAGAGTGATCGCGCTTGGCACATTTGACCTTGCGTCCGGTAGCGAAGCTTAACTGGCCAAATTCATCGATAATCGTGTATCAACAGAAAATATAAAACAGTAATGCTGTTCTTTTGTGAGGCTACTTCCTCCCAATATGCACAGTTCATTACTATATAAAATTTTGTCTAGAAGTGTAAGTCTTATCAAATATTTTTCTTCACAAATAGTATTGTTTAGCTTCACTTTGTGAGAAGAAAATCAAAATAAGATTTGTCTTGTACCTAAATGTCTTGTTCCTGATCAGCGTAGAATATTGAAGGAGTATTATAAGGGGTCTCCTACAGTTTAAACGGGGTCTGATGAAAGGTGTCATTTCAGGTAAGCTGTCGAGGGCAGAGCGCCGCTTGTAGATGAGTATCAGAAGTACCCTCACTTGTATTACAATCGCAATGCAACATTAGAGGCCTAAACGATAATGTATTTCACTTACGAAAATGGTTCACGAATTATTAAAGACATATTTTCTTGTCGTCTTTACAGACTTATTATAACTGTCTTCTGTGCAGAATAAATCTGAAAAGAAAAAAAAAAGAAGAAGAAAGGACTTCTTTAATAATTCCTGGACCATTCTTCTAGGTGAAATTTTAAATTGACGGTCTAGAAAATCAACTTGAAATAATGATAGTACGAGGTATTCCCTCAGGGGTGAGCCAAATAATTTTTACGAAAATGTGACCGTGTACAACACGCATGTTTTACGAAATGTTTTATAAAACATTTTATGTACGTTTCATTAAACTCGTTATTAAAAAAATACCGTGTACAACAAGCATCAACCTCAGCCAGCGTCTGTATACAAGCCTTCTCGTCCACTCTATACCAACGCCCACACTGGGGGTCCTCATTGGGGGCCACTTGGGTTGTGGGATTCTGTTTCCCATCGTACAAAAAACAAGAACAATTCTCTTCTGCGATGGGAGAAATATGCCATCGGTTTCATGGTTACGGATAACAGCAATTGAGACTACATTTTGAAACTCAATTCATGGGTTCAGTGGAGTTTGATGATAGAAGTATTCCACTAACAATTACCATTCTGTGCTCTGACCGCCACAGCAATTACTGTAAGACATCTCACAAGAGGCTCGTTGTACTTTCAGGTCAATTTTGCACAGTAGACTCGCAATTATCCGGTCATTCGTAGTGAACCCCCGGTTACCAATATCCTTGGTTGATAATCCGGAGTTCATTTGTTATACGATAGTACGAAGTTGTACGCTATGTATCCTAATTCCTGGGATAAGTCTCCGGAAGAGATGAATTGGTTTACAGATCAGACATTGGAGACAGAATATAAGGCAGGTCTTGATCCGAGACAAGGGTCGAAGAGGGGCGAAACGGGGTTGAAACGTGGGCGAGACAACGGCGAGAAGAGGTCAAGTGGGTAGGAACGGCGAGTCGAGGAACGATAGAAGCGATGTCACGATAGGCTCGAGGAGGGGTAGAGGCAAAGTAAAGATTAGGTCGAGGAGAGCTAGAGACAAAGTAAAGCTAGGGTCGAGCAGGGGTAGAGGCGAAGTAATGATAGGATCGGGGAGGGGTAGAGGCGAAGTAGAATTGGGGTCGAGGTACAAGCGAAGTAGATGCAGGTAGTGGGGTAAATCGGCAAACACGTGGGGTGGAGGCAGGGTAGAGGCAAAGTGGTGGCGGGGTAGAGGACAGAAGAGGCCGGGTTGAGGCTAATATGAGGCCGGGTAGAGGCTGGTAAGAGGAGGGCAGAGTGAATGCGAAGTAGAGGCGAGGTAGTGGCGAGGTAAAGATAGGGTCGAGAAGGGGTAGAGACAAAAAAGAAATGGGATCGAGAAGGGGTACAAGGGAAGTAGATGCGAGTAGAGGTGGGGTAAATCGGCAAATAGGTGGGTGGAGGCAGTGTAGATGCAGCATAGTAGCTAGGTAGAGCAGGGAAGAGGCGAGGTATAGGCTAAGTTGAGGCGGGGTAGAGGCTAGAAAGAGGCGGGGTGGATCCGAAGTAGAGGTGGGGTAGAGGCTAGTAAGAGGCGGGGTGGAAAAGTAGAGGCGGGGAAGAGGCGAATGCGAGAGCGAGGTAAAGATAGGGTCGAGAAGGGTAGAGACGAAAAGAAATGGGATCGAGGAGGGGTACAAGTGAGTAGATGCGAGTAGAGGTGGGGTAAATCGCAAATAGGTGGGTGGAGGCAGTGTAGATGCAGCATAGTAGCTGGGTAGATCAGGGGAGGGAGGTATAGAGCTAAGTTAAGCAGGGTAGAGGCTAGTGGATGCAGAGGCGGGTGGATGCGAAGTAGAGGTAGATGGAAGGCAGCAGAGGGCGAGGTGGAAGTAGAGGCGGGAAGAGGCGGAGTGGATGAAGTAGAGCGGGTAGAGGCAGGGGTAAGAGGTAGGGGAGGGGAGTGGATGCGGGTAGAGGCGGAGTGGATGCAAGAAGTAGAGAAGAGGCGGGTGAAGTAGAGGGGTAGAGGCGGAGAGATGCGAAGTAGAGACAGGGCAGGGGGAGGTAGAATGAGGCAGGGTAGAGGCGGAGTGGATGCGAAGTAGAGGCGGTAGAGGCAGGGCAGAGAGCAGGGTGGATGCAAGTAGAGGCGGGTGGATGGAAGTAGAGGTGGGGTAGAGGCGGTGGATGTAGAGGCATAGAGGCGAGTGGATGCGAAGTAGAGGCGGGTGAGGCGGAGTGCGAAGAGAGGCGGTGGGCGAAGTAGAGGCGGGATAGAGTCGGAAAGGCGGGCGGGCGAAGGGGGTAGAGGCGGGGTAAAGGTAGGGTAGAGGCGGAGAGGATGCGAAGTAGAGGTGGGGTAGAGGCGGAGTGGATGCAAAGTAGAGGCGGGGTAGAGGCGGAGTGGATGCGAAGTAGAGGCGGGTAGAGGCGAGTGGATGCGAAGTAGAGGCGGGGTAGAGGCAGAGTGGATGCGAAGTAGAGGCGGGGTAGAGGCGGGGTGGATGCGAAGTAGAGGTGGGGTAGAGGCTAGTAAGAGGCGGGATAGAGTCGGAGTAGAGGCGGGAATAGGCGTGGCGAAGCAGGGCGACGCCTGCCAGCGCTAGAGGCCAGGGCCGCCCGCGGGCGGAACATTAGCATAATCGAATGAGGCAGAGCGCGCTGCGGGCGGCCAGCGCTCATAAATCGGCGCCCAATCGCCCTCCGCCGCTGCCATGCGCCCGTGGGCGGTCGTGGGCGACTCGCCGATTCAAGAGCGACGCCAGCGTTGTGAAGCCCCGCGAGAGTCCACAGGGATTACCATAGGGAATACAACGAGGAGTTCCGGATATTTGCAATAAAATGATGACTTAATTTATCTGAGAATTCTAGATTTCAGGTGATATTTTCTACGAATGTATATCGCAAAGTAAATTTCACTACACAGAAGATAAACCAGTGGCACTACAATATCACACATTCTCGTATTATTGGTAACGGATTTGTAATAAAATAAAAGAAATACAATTTTTTATCCTACTTCAGCCATCTCTTGACCTACTATCTAAGCAGTCGAACCAAACAAAAGTCTAATTATTTTCTCCATGGATCTGGCAACCAACATATATTTCATTATTATAAACAAAAGGCTTTCTGGAAAAATTTATCATAGTATAACAGTAATAATATTAACAATTAATGGTAATCAACAATGTGAATTCTATAAATAGTGAAACGTAAATTCTAAGAAACGGAATTATAGAAAAATATTGTTGGATATCTCATTTATACGATACTTGGATATCTCATTTATATCGTAGGCAATGTTCTAAAAGGTAATTGCGACAAATGAAATTTAATATTTTCTTAAAAAGTAAATTACAATGCTTTCCATTCAAACAGTATTTCACCAAAAATTCCATCCTTCCCCTCTTGACATTCTAAAATAATGTTCATTGTTCACTCAACAGAGCAATTTCCTGTTTTACTTCCACCCATTAAATAAATTAGCATATCCCACTCATAATAAAGGTAAACTTGATGAAAAATAAATAAAAAAATTAAAAAGGAAATTATTGTCTTGGATGATTATCTGATGAATCAATATAGGCAATTTCACCGGGAAAATTAATCTGGAAAAACGTCATTTAACAAAGAAAATTAACTCCATTTACTTAACTGGGAGCTTCCGAAAGGGGGGCCACCCTTCCTAGCGCGGCTTTGGAACTCGGAACGAAGGGATCGCTTAATGACACGGCAGCGCGGAGCGGGGCGGCGCGGGGCGGCGCGGGGCGGCGCTGCGGTCGGGCAGCAGTGGTGGGGTATTAAATGGGTGGTTGTGAATAATTTATGGAGCGTCAGTCGCATCGAGAGGCGACCGTGTGGTGCACTTCGCCATAAATCTCCGGCGGTCGCCCCCGCCGCCGACGTCCTCGCTGCCTCGACATGAAACACGTCTTTGTGCGCGGACGTCTTCGGAAAACAAGGCGCCCGTCCCAAGATGCTGCTGCTCGGTGTTTGAACTAAGACGCGTGTGAAAAGCTGTCGTCCAACTAACGGGACGTTTGCGATACATTTCGCAGTAGCTAAAGTTTTGATTTCCATATTCCCTGGATCAGTGTCGATGTTGTTGAATTGATATTATTGTATTGATAGGTCGGGTTTCTGTTGCTATACGAGAAGAATCGGTCAGTAGTCGGTGAAACAGTAGCCGGTTCATCATGTTTTCTTTCTTCGTGCTGTTCATTTGCAATGGGCATTAGTTCCGTGACGGTAATCCATGTTAAAAACAGCGAGGTAGCGTTGTTCCTGTCCCACTAAAACGCGAGTTCCGGCGCAGACCTACACGTTGCCTTAAGGAGGTATCCCTGCTGCAAGTACTTCCACCAGGGGGGCACTACTGTCGCAAGCTCCAAGCTCCAGGACATGTACTAGTGTGGCGCATTTAAGGTGAGTGTATTAAAAGACGTTATAGGACAAAGATGAAGAAAAAGATCTCGTGCCGTCCGTGGCCCGTTTGTGATTGTACTACTCCAGCATTTGCCTGGTATGGCCGCTAGCCGACGGTAGGTCGGCGCCGGATCTGCACATCCAGCAGGGAAAGATCACCGCCATCTCCCGAGGAAAAAAGTATGCACTACACTTACGGGACTCGTGATCTAAGCTGTTGACGCGCTCAAAATCACTAACAACCAACCAACCAGTCTGGTATGGACAGAAGAAACGCCGGAAAACTACCAATCTAGCTTTTGTCATCTTGTAACTATTGTTGTCTAACTCTTATCTAAAATTCGACACCGTCGGCAAGACCTCGCGATCAGAAACGCTGCAGCGGCAACAGCGGTCGTCCTGAGCCATCGCAACCCGTGAAACCTGTCTGTTTCCTCTTGTTTCCCTGCAATATTAAAATGAGGCTCACACAGATCCAACGATTGCGAACAAGAGACGGACAAGAAAACTAAGAAGCACCAATCCGGTGGTCGAGATCGCTAAGACTGTAGTTTCGTAGCGATCTAGGACCGAAGGGTCGCGGGTTCGAGTCCCGCCTCGGGCATCATTGTACTTGTGCTCGTCCATTCATCACCATATCATTTCATCTTCACCCCTTATCATCACCATATCATTTCCTCTTCGCAATTACCATAACGTTAACTCCAATACTGGTCGCTAATGACCTAGATGTTTGATTCATTTTTTGTGTGCATGTTTTTTCTCGGGTGACGGTGATCTTCCCCCGATGGATGACGAGATCCGGCGCCAACCTACCGTCGGCTAGCAGGGTTTTCCCCTAACCAGGACTCTCCCACCAGCGGGACACCGCCCCAGCCGGGACAACCTCTACGTTCCCGACCGGTCTCCCGGAATATGTGGTAGAGTAGTGCATGTAGTGTGTGTGTGTGTGTGTGTAAGGGGAGAGGATAGGACAAGGAAGAGGAAGGACAGATCTCGCGAGGTCCGTGGCCCGTTTGGTAGGGTACTGCTCCGGCATTCGCCTGGTGTTGATTGGAGAAACCACGGAAAACTACCGATCAGAGCAGCCGGGCGCTAGAATTCTTCTCCAGGCAGCGACTGAATTCGACCTAGCTGAAAAGCTAGTGTCGAAAATCCTGCCGCTGCCAGGGCTCGAACCTAGGACCTCCCGGTCAGAGGCGCTGCAGTAACACCAGTTGATGCACTGATCTACAGCTCCCGGTACCTTAATGTTGACGCGAACTTAAATGACAAAAAAAAAGAAAAAAATCAACTAACAAGCAAAACAATTAGGAAGACGCGCCAGGAAGAAACCAAAAAAACGAAGGAAACTTCGCCAAGACACGAAAATCTCAACAGACAAGCGCCTCGCGCCCACGTCTAGCCCCGTCAGCAAAGCGCCGCGTGCTCCCTCCGCGAGCCCTGCGTGTCCGACACAAAGTCATTGGGCTCGTTGCGCAGCGGGCGTCGCCGTCGCTGGCTCCCCCCGCTGCTCCCGTCTTATGTCATCGCCCGCGCGGCGCTTTTTGTGGACGGGGAGGGCGAAAGAAGCGCGACGCGACGCGACGCGCGCGGGGCGTGAGTCAGCGATGGGGCGATGGGGCGGAACCTGCGCCGGCGTTCGGAGACGGCAGGAAGCCAGGGGGGAGGAAGGAAGGACGAACGCGCGGTGGCGGAGAGGGACGGGGGCGGGGCGGGGGAGGCACCGGAAATCGCGACGAAATTGGCGACGCAGCGGAAGGCGCCGGAACAATTCGTGGAGTAGTGGTCGGATCATACTAATGGCGTCTCGCTCGTGCCCTCCCCTCCGCCCGTGGATCACAAAATAATAATAATAATAATAATAATAATAATAATAATAATAATAATAATAATAATAATAATAATAATAATAATAATACTTAGTTGCTCTTAAATTCACGGAAACACTATTGATTCTGGGAATGGTTAATGCTTGTTGGTCTTTTAATTAAGAAACTCCTAGTTTGCCAACGTTTAGGAACTTTTATTGTTCTCTCCTCAGGGCCTATTGTGGGCTTACTGACTAATGTTCTTCAATATTCAACCTTAGTAAGCCCTGAGGAGGGAACATTAAAGTTCCCAAACGTTAGCAAACTTGCAGTTTATTTAATTAGAAAATGACCAACAATCATCAATAATTCCGAGAAATAATAACTAGCCGAACCCGTGTGAACATTTTCCACTTTGTGAGTCATTGAAAGTGATACGTGAATATAGATTCATACGGGATCTAATGTCCATTGAAGTAAGTTTTATGTATGACCGAAACAAGAGTGAGTAAACGTACAAATATTCCCAAGCATGGAGTAGAGAGGTTTAGCGGAATAGAAGTAAAGGGTAGAAGGCTGGGAGGGTATTAAGAGGAAAGAAAAATGAGAGGCAAAGGGCCAAGTATGAAAGGGAGAGAGAAAATTAGGTGAGAGACGTAAAGATGGGGATCGAAGAAAAACGAGAGAGGAAAAGACTGGAAGAGAAGAAAGATAAAGTAGTAGGAAACGTAAGACAGGAAAGAAGAGTAGGTGAATGGGAGGGACAGATTTATTGATTTTTTTCGTGTTTCCGGGCGCGTCAACTGCTGTGGTAATTAGTCCCGTAAGTGTAGTGCATGTTTGTTCTCGGGAGATGGCGGTGATCTTCTCCCGCTGCATGGCGATATCTGGCGCCGACCTACCGTCGGCTAGTAGGGTTTCCCCCTAACCAGGACTCACCCACCAGCGGGGCACCGCCCCAGTCGGGACAAGCTCTAAGCTCCCGACCGGTCTCCCGGAATATGTGGTAGTGTAGTGCATGTTAGTTGAAGTGTGTGTGCAAGGGGATAGGACAAGGAAGAGGAAGGAAAGATCCCGCGCGGTCCGTGGCTCGTTTGGTAGGGTACTGTTCCGACATTCGCCTGGTGTTGATCGGAGAAACCACGGAAAACTACCAATCCGACCGCAAGAATTCTCCTCCAGACAGCGACTGAATTCGACCTAGCTGAAAAGCTAGTGTCGAAAAATCCCGCCGCCGTGGGGAGTGTAACCTAGGACCTCCCGGTTAGAGGCGCTGCAGTGACATCGTTGATGCACTGAGCAACCGCTCCCGGTGGAGGGACGGAGTGAAGTAGAGAGAGAGGGAGTGATGGCGAGCGGAGGAAGAGAAGGAGGGCAAGGTCGGAACGGAAACCGGGCGAAGCTCCCCTCGCCGCGCCGCGCCGCGCCGGCGCCGCCACCTGCGGGGTGCCGTCGCGCGCGCGGGCGGGCGGGCGTCGGTGTGGCGTCGCTGCGGTGGCGTCGCGGGGGGCGCAGGGTCGCCGCCGCCGCCGCAGGGCGCCGCCATCCATCAGCCGCTTCCGAGCGCCGCCGCGCCCGCCGTGGGTGGACGCCCGCTTCTTGCGGGCGGCGGCGTCGCGCGTCGTTGGGCGCCAACACACGTCAGCCCCGCCCCCCGGCCGTGGACCAGTGGAGGCGCAGGGCTTGGCACGGGCCTTGCGGATATTTCTTACTCCAGTACGCAATGGAGGGACTCACTCAGGATTCACCAACTCTATTCGGAAAATTTTGAACTATTCTGGTGCCAAGGACACATTATTATTATTATTATTATTATTATTATTATTATTATTATTATTATTATTATTATTATTATTATCATTATTATTATTATTATCATTATTATTATTATTACTATGCTCTCGTGCGATTCTCAGCAGCTTGTGCTGGGTTCAATTTGCCTATTCCTACCACGACAAGGAAAGAGCTCGGTCACTGAGGAGAGAGATTTCATTCTGACCCCGAAGTCTGATACAGGAGACTCATTTGTGTTAGATCAAGAACTTGCGAACTATATGACATGTTTGCAGGATCACTACTTTTTGTCCTTAATTTAGGATTCGTAGAGACAATACCATTCGTTTTTTAAAAGAAATTATTTTTGTTACTACACCTTCAGCCGAAATAACAAGTGGATATGTTGTTACATTTTGTAGTTTCACCATTGGTTTTATTTTTAGAGCAAGATCTTCATACTTAGTAATTTTCTCGGCTTCTATTTTCTTTAGATTGTGTGTCAATAGTATTTTTAACTTTTCAGGTCTTTATTATTATTATTATTATTATTATTATTATTATTATTATTATTATTATTATTATTATTATTATTGTCATTCTTACTCTATGAACGCAGTAAAGCAGCCTTCAACTCGCAAAACAAGGAAGCTCCAAGACTCCATGGCATTGCACCTGAAGTACGGAAAACAGCGGCGCGAGAATATTCTGATCTTTCGTTGTACGTGTTTAACGGCGCCTAAAAGAAGAAATCTTTCGTCAGCAATGGAAGAAACAGCAACTGGTTTTTGTGAACAAGGTAAGAGTCGACCTCATCTATCGTCTGCCTACACGCCCATCTGAACGCTCAACACAGAGTAGAAGCTTCTACAGAAGTTACTGAATTCTTGACTGCTAACAGCGATTGGCGCTGCTGGAGATCTATTGGAAAGACAATATGGTTTCAGAAATGGACGATCGACTCCAGATGTAGTTCAAGTTGTAGTGGAATCCGCTGAAAACACTCGCCAGGAGAACTACCACTCTCGGGAACCAGTTCTGTAAGCCACTCTCGTTTGAAGACCGCTATTAAAGTCTCAGGTAGAGGGATGACCTGATGGTCTTGGGAAAACCTTAAGGTACCAGGCTTTCAGCCATTCCAGTCATTCTCCGCGATCTTCCAGTCATTCTCTACGATCTTCCAGCCATTCCACCCATTCTCTACGATCTTCCAGCCATTCCAGCGATCTTCCAGCCATTCACTTCGAAAGATTCAGGTTCGACAAGTAAAAAGAGATGGAGGACAACAGACTGGACCGGATACTAGAGAAAGACGGATCTCGTCTTCCTGACGAGGAATCAGATTCCGGTCGCTGATCCCCATTTGTATCGACATAGAAGTAATTGGAACAAATTCCTTCGTGAAATATTATGTGGCCATCACATCAGATACCAAACTCACCTTCGGTTAACATCTACGACAGGCGGCAGATAAAACTTCACAAGTGACAGGGGAGCTGAGCAAGCTCATGGCAATCATTTCATGGCATCGCAAACACATGGTTGTTTATGTGAAACATTTAGAAAGATATACTCATTGGTACATTCACTTTTAAGTAATCACAAGCGACATTATTTCTTGAACTGGTATCTAATAATACTCGAGATAAAACGAAGAGCAACATTTTTTTTAATTATTAAACGTTCATTAACAATATGTTCATACATGAGAACAATAAGTAAATTTGTTGTCTGAAGCATTGACTGAACAAGATACTCTTTACTATCTCTCCGTTAATACAGTTGATTACACCAATAACTACACTTCAAAATCTGTGAGGCAAATCTGCAGGTTTGAATTTTTTAAGGCGTCGTAGGTCGAAACTTATCTAACAAACGTATGGCTAAAGTATATTTATGACACTAAGTTTTGAATATATTTACAAGGGTATTTTTGTATTTCTTCGTTAACCGTTGGCATTTAACTGTTACATAAAATGAGACAAAAAATTGTAAATGATTTTTTTATTTCTTCGTTAACTGTTGGCATTTTAACTGTTACATAAAATGAAATAGAAAATTGTAAATTAATTTCTGTTTATGAAACAAATTAGCGTTGCCTCCGCACGAGCCGTCCCTTAGCCACTCAGTATCCGCGGCCGCTCTGAAGCAACCTCGACGCGACATTCCTTGACCGCAGGGGACATGCAGCCGACTCCCGACAGTAACGACCGTATGCTCGGCCTATTGGCCCTCCCAACCATTACTCTCGGGGAGGCGTGCCGGCGCACACTCTTGCGGCGTATGGTCTTGTTAACTCTGCGCTCTCGGAGACTTTTTTTAGCTGCAGCGGCGTATTCACGTGGCATTCAAGAGATCATACATATTATCATTGCATGTAATGTCTATTTTATGAATTCGATAGATGTATAATGAAAAGTCACGTGTTACTAGTGTGAAAACATTTTAAAACGACAATAAACAGGCAAAGAATCAAGAACAAATGTGTAATAATTATGTCTATGGTAAATTTCACACCTAAGCAATGCATTTCACAACACTTCACTATCCTTTTCTACATTTCCGTTAAGTCGTAATTTTAGTTTGTTTTTAAAAAGTAAATACAATCTAAATATTAGTAATAATATAACTTATATTTCAATTTTTCTAAACATTGCCAGCGTGAGACTTCCAAATAATATCAAGGGGAATCATTTATCGTCCGATTCTATTCATGTTACTTTATACAGAAAATCAAAAATGATTTTTCAACTTTTAGATGATAATACTAACACTAAATTATCTTTCAAACATTTAAATACGTATGAATAGATTTTCTAATTGGTTCCCTAATGTATGAGATTTATTGTATTCACCACTATGATGTTGGACATCGGATTTCTGCAAGTTCCCGACTTCAAGATTGTTAGGAAACGAGTACTTATCTTCCTAGGTCTAGAGGTTCAGCTTTTCGACATATTACGATGTAACGTTTGATTTACAGAAACATGGAGATTATATTTTAAACACTAAAGGTGAGAGAGGTAAAATAATTATTTATAACATTCGAGAAATTAGCTATTGCTTTATCAGTAGTTATTATATTAAAGAGCAATACACATTCTGTATTACATTACATTTATGCCATATTGCAAAATTCAAGTCTTGTATGTAGTCAATTATAATTCCTATAATGTCGAAGACCAGCAAACCCTACGCGCAAATCCGGTACAGGTGGTGGATTGCAATAGATTGTACACGTGAAAATGGTCGTTTCAGTTTTGCAACGTATTTTTGAGAGATTTAAAACAACTGAGCATCAGCGTAAGTCGCATTGTTGTGCGAATTGCATTCTTACGCTTACCAAAAGGGCAGCGCCAACTGCTAATGCCCTGCAACCCTCAGTTTGATAAACGTAGTTAAGAGGATACAGTTGGCGATTTCGCCTCCAAAAAGATAATAGGAACTGATGTCGAAACTTTTGTGAGAATAGGGAAACTAAATGTAAAGCCACACACGTCTAAGGTATACCGGCTACCCATAATCATTGAATACAAAAAACTCTGCTAAACGAAATAGAGCAACGTTTAACCTCAATATAATAAATTAATTTTTTTAATTTAAATAAAAGTTATGTGGTGCACATTACTTGAATTCCATGAACGTAAACAGTTGGCCATATGACAAAATATTAGGGTTTACCACATCCTCAGAGATCAAATCTGCTGAGAAAATCAATTTTCAAAGCGCGAAAATATTCAGTGTGTCGTATCACCATTCTGACATGCAAAAACACTGGCTAATCTCGGACGATTGTTTTAGCCAGAAAACGACAGGAGTAACGGACATACTTATTCGACAGAAAAAGTTGCAGTATGACCATTTTTCCAGTCTTCAACACTTTATATTTCTATGGTGGCTTTCCAATGAACTTTGAAAAGCGTGGGCAGCTAATCGGACTCGCGTAGCTTCAGCGAAATCCCGCTGTCAATGCGAGAACCTTTTAAGGCATTTTCGGCCAATGGCCATCGAGCCCATTTGTCAAATTAACGCCGTCTACAATTACTTACAGCTAAAGTGTAGACGTTGCTCAAGCACATGTACGCGCGTCGTTATTGGCTGCCGAGTGAAGTCCCTTCATTTACAGCGTTATGTCGCGTTGTCAGCGGGACCGATTTGCTTCCATCGTTTTTCGTACATACTCCCCACCATGCCTCCAACACCGGAGTTGGGTCTCCTCCTTTCAAACTCCGTGGCCGCCTCCGCAGCCACAGCCTGCGTTCGCAGATGAAGCATGGTTCCGGAACGTGGGGTTGCGGGCCAATGGCTGAACTGGCGCTCCCTGCGCGGTGCGCTGGCCCCTGGCGCCGCCTCCGCCCTCAGCCCTCTATCATCTGGACGCGCAGCGCCGCGCCGCGCCGCGCTGCCGATTCGCGCAGCTAACTGCCCGCGTCGACGCCGCCATTCGTTTTGCACGGCGACAAGCCGAGGGGGGAAACTGTCGGTGGTGGAGGGTGAGGAGCAGGAAATGGTGGACAAGGAGGATGCGGTATAGGCGATGGTGATGGTGATGCCTGGTAGCTGTTTGTGATTGAGGCGAAGGGATTGAAGGACCGAGGTGGGCTCCTGTGAGGTAGCGGCAGAGGGGAGATGGCGGTGATGAGGAAGGGAGGTGATTACTAGACATCGGATGTTTAGGCACTAAAAAATCGTCTTTTAGGCGCCTAAAAAGGCACTGAAAAAGTCAAGATTAAGGAGAAAAAAGGCACTGTCATAAGTTACATACACAATAAAATGAAAAAATTGTAATTTTTGCCTATATTATTTTGTAAATTTAAATGCACAAAACCAGTTCGTATATTTTAATATCAAACTAGATTTACATATTTACAACTCTTGACATTTTATTTTTAATAGTTTCCATTAACCAGAAATATTTACATATTACGTAACTTTTCAAGGATCACAATTTCAAATTTGCGACGACTGGGAGACAAAATCAGTTTGAATGCGGAGAAGGATATCTGAACGATGTGACTGGCATATATTTTAGCAGTCCAACACTAGCAACACTGAAACCTTCTGGGAATTTATATTTATTTCCACTTAAAATTTCGGTTCCCTCGGTGTATTGTCAATCGTCCATGTTCTCAGATCATAACTGGTATTTATGAGATATGGAAATGGAGAAAAATCAGTTGGTATTCTTTAAGGAATTCTCTCGTAATTGTAAATTTCAAGACGTGAATTCAAGGTTTCGTAATGAATGGTCGCGTTGGACCATCGCCGGTTATCCGATATTTTAGCATTGTATATAAATATAATAAATGAAAGGCAAAAAAGTCCTAAAAAAGGTATTTAGGCATTTATACTAAAATAAGCAAAAATAAGCATTATAAAACTTCGTCATATGTCATCATTTGTCATGATTCGTGGACATATATTATCAGCCTTTAAATAAGTTCTCTAGAAAAAAATAGGCATTTCCCTAAACACCCGATGTCTAGTGATTACAGTTGAGTTTGTTGGTTTGTGGTTGGGGATGGAGGCGGGGTAGAACTGCTGTGAGTGTCGGTGATGGAACCGAAAAAGAGGAAGCTTGAGATGATTTACAGTTGCAGATGAGAGGCCGATGATAGTTAAAGTATCTGTGGATGGTTGGCGGCAAATACCTTGGACGATGCTAACGGTCAATAATCGAGGTGAATATGATGAAGTTTGATTCGCAGTGGGGTTAATTGCAGAAGTCTTGACGATGACTAAGGGTGGCGGACGCAGATCAAGGGTGGCTGTCTGTGATGAAGGTTAGGTGGTTGTCGAGATGGAGGCAGTAAGGTTGGTTGTCGAGATGGAGGCAGTAAGGTTGGTTGTCGAGATGCGTTTTGCTAAGGTGGTGGTTAATACTTGAAAGGAGGATGTTTTATTATACGACAGTTCATGCAATAATTGCGAATTTAAATGTACCCCTATATACGAAGTCGGCGATCAACTTAATTTATATTCTGGTGATTTATTCATAGAATTTACACAAGCTTTCTCTGTTGAATCTTTAAAAACAAAAACAATTATGATGATAATTTCAAAAATGATATGATAAGGATTTTTTTTCACATCGAAACATTATAGCAATCGGCAGCATTATCGATCTTCTGAGCGTGCGCAGTTCGAATTTGGCATAATTGTTGTGCATCTGCGCATGCGCAGAAGATCGAGATTGCTGCCCGTTACTGAATGATATTGGGTGCAAAAAGTCCGTATTGAGGCGTAAGGATTGAAGAGTTGCACCGGCGATGTGGAGGCAGAGAGGATAGCGATGAGGAGATGGCAATGATGAGAAAGGTAGCCAATCGAGAAAAAATTATGAAAGCTGGGTTTGTTGGAAGTTGAAGGTGGTGTTTGGTGATGGCGGCGGCGATGGAGCAGAGTATTGGTAACGACGGGGCGCGGTCGGAATCGAAGTGATACCTTGGACGATGCTGACGGTCGGTAATCGAAGCAGCCGCAATGATGTCCGATTCGCAGATGTTGATGGGGTCAGTCGTAGAAGCATTGACATTAAGCAACTGTGGCTGCCTAAGACGGAGGCAGAGATGATGAAGGTTGAGGTGCTTGTCAAGATAGAGGCAATAAGGAATGCATTTTGTCAAGGTGGTGGTTAACACTTACAAGAAGGATGTTTTACTATGCTACAAGCCATAATTGCGAATTTAAATGTATCCTTATACAACGATGTGAAATAGCCGCTCAACTTTATTTATATTCTGGTGTTTTATCTTAAGAATTTATACAAGATTTTTATTTTGAATCTCTCAAAACAACCAAAAAAAGATTATAATACGTTGTATTGCTTATGAGTGCTAGCGTCAGAGATCGGCGAATGTGGGCAGTGGACAGTGGGCGGTAAGCAAAGGACGGTGAGCGGTTGGTGATAGTGAACGGTGGGTGATAGGCAGTGGGCGATAGACAGTGGGCAGTAAGCGTTAGGCGACAGAAGGTGGGCGTCAGAAGGTGGGCGATAGTCGAAAGGCAGTAGGCTATAGGCAATGGGAAACAGGTGATGAGTGGTGATCGACGGACGATGGGAAGTGGACGGTAGGTGTTGGGTGGTGGGCGGTGGGAAAACAGCGATGGGTAATGGGCGGTATGTCGTGGGCAAGAGACCGTGGATGGTGGGTGGTGGGCGAGGGGCAGTGGGCGTGGCGCTGTGGGCGACGGGCAGCGATCAGCTCGGGGAGGGCGGGGACGGAATGCGCACAGCCGATGACGTCAGCGCTATGCAGACGCACGTGAGTGATGTGGCGTCTGCGGCGCTGCATTGAAACTGTAAACACTCGATTACGCGTCCGGCGCAGATTATCGCCAGCCCCTCGCCGCAGCAGAGGCCACCGGCCTGACCGCGCGCTCGCGCTCCGTGAGAGGAGAGCTGCCAAAGGGAAATCGTTTGCATTGGACCTTTGTCCTTTTAAAAAAAAATATTGGCTTTCATTATTCATAATAAGGGCTCGGATTCTGATTACCTAAAAATTCTTTGAAAATTCCCTATAAAATGATTTAAAAACTAGAGGAAAATAACCTATAAAATGAGTTTAAAACAAGAGGAAAATTACCTAACGTTTTAAAAAATACTCAGAAATTTGTATGAAAATATTTATTCAATAGATTTTACAATTTTAAATACAAGTTATTTAAAATTAAATTAAAGTTATATTAATTTAAAATCTTTATTTTAGGAGGAAATGTGATCCTTAGCTCCGATCATCCAACCGTCAGCTTTGAAAGGTCGTGGAAGTTACCGAAGATTCGTGTAATTTGGAGAGTTCGAAAAACAGAGTCCACTCCGGTACTGAAATTCGTCGTGAACTGATACAATAAAAACTTTGGTTTAGTGTGATATTGTAAATTCATAAAATATTCACTAACAAAGAAACACGAAAAATAAATAAAATGCGTAAAACTGACGAAAATAACACAAAGTTTAAAAAATGGACTAAAAATTGAAAGATGGGAGAAAATGACTATACATTTCCATCACCTGTTGTCGTGATAAACATTCATTTACAAGTTAGCTACGTCTAGAGTGCACCAATGAAAAGATGGCTTGTCATCAGAATCCGAACCCTGTTAATAATTATGTGCGTGAAATACGGAATCATTTTTTATCTGGGCAAATATTCCATAGCACTTAAATTCGAGTCCCATCGCCTTTCTGCTAACAATTTAATTATAATTAAAAGTTTGCAATGAGCCTTGTTGACAACATTTCACAAACTTGGAATTGCGTTAGGTGTAATTAAAATAATTTACTTCACCATTCAAACAAGAATTCGATTTTTCATTTTCATAAGCAATTGTGGTCGTCGAAATATCTAACTTTCCCATTCTCTCGCCACCTCGCACCAAACAGCACGGAACCTCGAGAATACGCGTGCAGACAGTCAAGATTAGTTTATGCAATTCACATTGGTGCAATACACGCTTTTCTAAAACAGTCATTTTTTGATATGCATTTTTTATTTTTCAAAAATTAACTCGCCAATTTTCGTTACACAATAAGAGAATATACCGAAGTCTACAGAATTGAACACACACATGGAATGGAATTCAACTACTTGTCGGTGAACATTGGAATGAAATGTTAATATTGTGGATTTGAGATATTACCACTTTATAAACAAATATTTGTGAGCCTTTGACAACTACACAATATTATTAATAATTTAAATTACTATGTTTTAATAAGTTTATTTAATTTATGTAATTATTGTAATTCATGGAATTACAGAATTTCTCGAATGCAAGAAACTTGCCATTCTACGATGATAGGATGATTAAGCTTTGATGAGAAATAATGCAATCTATACGAACAATTTTACACTATTAATTTAATGTACAAATGGTTCAATAAATGGGTTCGGTTGTTTTTGTTCCGCATGTCTCATTGGGCTTCTTGGCTCTTGCATTCCATTCTCAAGATTCATTTCAAAAGCTTCCTGTTGTAGGTTCAAACCTAAATGCAGAATTTCTGACTAAATCAACATTACAAATAGCCGAATAATTTATTAATTCCCCATGCTTGTTAAAATGTTATTTGAAAATTAGGAGCATAAAAACACAAAAAATTCGGTGATTGGGCAGATCATTCAAAATATCTTAGTTATATACTAGTACTTGGCAGTGGAATCACGAAAAAAAAAATAATAGCGTAAAACTCTTATCTAGATGGTGGTCAAAAGAACTCTACAGTACTAAAGAAATATGGTTCGTGGTCAAATTAAAACATTTCCAAGATGAGAAGGATCCAATGATCGATGCCACCTGGAGAGTGCAACGCTACGGCGCGCTCTGGGGAGTTAAGCGTTGCTTCCCTGCCAGCTCCGAGCCATGACATGATGTCTGGGAACTCAGAAAAAAGTAGGGGAAAGGAAGGAAAACTGTTGACATAAGAGCAACAAAGGAGAATAACACGGAAGGAGTAGAGTAACAAGGATGCGAAGATCGACAAAGAAGAGGATAAGAAGGACAAAAAGAAGTAACCGGCTGAGGTAGCTTAGGGTATCAGGTTTTTGCCATTGCAGCGCATCTGACCGGGAGGTCCTAGGATTCGAGTCGCGACTGTGGTGGATCTTCCACGCTAGGAAATACCTTGGTCGAGCCCAGCCGCTGTCTGTAGTAGAATTTCACTGATCGGTTGCTGTAATCGGTAGTTTCAGTAGTTTCTCCGATCAGTATCAGACGAATGCCGGAGCAGTACCCAAAAAAACGGGCCATGGACTGCTCGCATTATCCTTTTCTCATTATTGACCCTTCCTCTTCTCTTACACACACACACACACACACACACATACATATACATACACACAAACACACATTTACATACACTACAAGATTCCACATGCCAGAATTCCAGTCGGGAGCTTACAGCTTGTCTCGGCTGGGATGGTGTCCCGCTGGTGGGAGATACATGGATGGAGAAAATCGAGCCAACCGACGTGTAGACTGATCTCACGTCATCCAACGGGCGGAAGATCGTCGATCCCGATTGTTTATCGTCGATCTCGGAATATAACATGCACTACTTTCACGGGACTTGGCTGTAGACACACCAGGAAACACGAAATAATCAATCAATAAATCACCCAAGGAGGAGGATGAAAAGAGCAAGTACTTCAAGATTACGCAACAACACGTAGTACAAGTTAGCCATCTGTGCAACGCCGTGGTCTCCTCCGTTGAGCGCAAGCGTCCGTTCGCTCGCAATGTGCGCGAGGCGCGAGCCACCCATGCAGTGGCGGGGGCAGCGGCGATGGAGGCGACTGAGGCGGCGGCGGCGGCGGCGGGGGCGATGGTGGGGCGGGGGCGGCGGCGGCAGGGGCGGCGGGGGGGCGGAGGTGGGGCGGCGGCGGAGCTGATGTTGTGAGTGGATGGCGGGGCGGCGGCGTGAGCGGGGGTGGCGTGGGGCGGCGGGGGCGCGGGGGCAGTGGGGGCGGTGGTGGCGTGGGTGGTGGCGGCGCGGCGTGGGCAGCGCGGGGGCGGCGGCGGGGCGTGGGCTGCGCGGGCGCGGGCGGTGTGAGCGTGGGCGGCGGCGTGGGAGGGAGCGGCGGTGGGGACGGCGGGGGCGGCGGCGGGGGCGGCGGCGGGGGCGGCGGCGGGGGCGGCGGCGGGGGCGGCGGCGGGGGCGGCGGCGGGGGCGGCGGCGGGGGCGGCGGCGGGGGCGGCGGCGGGGGCGGCGGCGAGGCGGGGCGGGGACGGGGGCGGCGGCGGCGGCGACGAGGCGGGGGCAGGGGCGGCCTGGGGACGAGGGCGGCGGGAGACGGGGGCGGCGGGGTGGCTGGGGCGTCGGGCGTCGCGTCGCACCTCGTCCGTCCAAGCGGCGCGGCGTGCTCGCGCCGTCGGTGGGCCAGGAGGGCGCTTGAGGCGCGGGGGGGCGGGGGGCGCGTGAGTTGTGGCGCCGATAGCATCGCGGCGGCGGCGGTCCGGGCACGCGGGCCCCGCACCTCCCCGCCACCCTGCTCTCGCGCCCCGCTGCGCCGATTTACGGCGCCCCGCCCTGCCCCGCCCCGCCCCGCGGCCCACCGCGCGAGAGCGACGTAAATCTGAAACCGGAGGCGCGACGCGGTCCCCACGGGACGGCGCGGGACGCGGTGGGACGGAATGGGACGGGACGGGACGGCTCCGCGGCGTGCCGCCGGCACTCACTCGGCCTCGTCACGCAGACAGCGCCGCCACCGCCACCAGCCGTCGACGTGGCCCCTCCGCCTACCTCGGCAATTCGGTTTTTTGATTGATTGTTAGTGATTCCGGGCGCGTCAACTACTATGGTCATTAGTCCCATAAGTGTAGTGCGTGTTTTTGCTCGGGGGGAGGTGGTGGTCGTCTTCTCCCGCCGAATGGCCAAATCCGGTCTCCAATTCGGATTTTCAGGAATGCACTGGTCACGTTGCCGAGTTTAGGTACGCTACGGGTACAGAAGGATTGTCCTAAGAATGAGCCAAAGTGACAGTTCACTAAACAAGTGAACATCACAGTAATTCAGAGAAGAATCCCTCCGCCGCGACAGCCACGCCTCTTCCTAATGTGTTTATGGCTCCTGTGAAAACATCCCTATGCAGAAGTCTAAGAGTTTCCGTGAGGTAAACGAGTTCGGAAAATGTTTAACAATTTTAATACGTATGTGGAAAATTTCTTAACATGTTCTCACAATCAGTAAAAGAAAACTATCACGAATGTATATAGAAAGCTCTCAATTACAGTTCGCCACACATCAGCACAATAGCCGGAAACACGTGCACTAGTACGCATCTCACAAGTCTCGTTTTTTAAAATAAACATAATATTTATCAGACAAAGGTAAATTCAATGTAATGTTTATAGAAAAGAAGAATTTTTACAGAAGAGCACATAACACTGCACTTCCTAATTTCAATTAACGGACTAATTTTCGTCGGACGAGGACATCACAAATGGAAGCGCCGAAGCCATTTACAAGTTAGCCAACTGCAAACGAATAAATGCAGAAAGGGAGTCTAATGGGTTCAAGGGCACAACGACCACAGAACTTTCAGTTACGTTGCTAGAACTTGCTGTCACTTTGACTCACTCATGGGAGAATCCTTCTATGTATATATTGTAGCGTTGTAAAGAGCCCAAATAATAACAGTAATACAACGATATTAACAATTCATATAAACGTTTACATCAACCTATAATAATTATGTAGCATGATGAATATAATAATTAGGTATGTGCTCATTATGGTGATGTAAATATGGCATAACTTATTGTCTTCGGATGCGTCAACTATTTACATTATTAGCCCCAAAAGTATACATCGTTTATACCCCGGGAAGTGGCATGGTTTCTCCACAACTACAATGAGAGAAACGTGAGATAATGGAACTGGTGGGGGCTTGTAGGGTTTCCTTCTCCAGGTATCTCCCCCCAGAGGGACACCGCCTCAGCGGGGACAGGCTCCAAGCTCTTGACTTCACCCTACAGGTAGGTCGCAGTGTGGTAGTTCAGCGCTTTTAAGTGTAATTATTTAAGCGTGTGTCGAAAATATGCCGTTGGTACTCGATCCTAGCATACATAAGTTGCAAATGTTAGAATACAGAAGTGATTAACGGAATCAATGTATTACTCGAGAAAATGTCATGGTACCTAATCTATCTGCATACTTCCAATGTTTTTTACGAGAAAGTCTTCTTAGTAGTAGTAGTCTTCACATACTTGCAAAAATGTCCATGAGTATCTATGTTTTTAAAATATACTCTTAGAATGAGACTACTGTTCCAAATTTCTGCAATGTAACACTCTTATCTAGTGTCCTTAATAGTTTTTATGGACTTTTCTGTTCGAAAATAATATAACACAGAACACACCTACATATCACACAGAAAAAATTCTCACATGATGATTCACTTGTAACAAACCTAAATATTTGAAATTCGAGCGTGACACCCTAATTGGGTTCCTTTCAGCGTAAGAAACATATTCTTTACAACACGAATCGTGTACAGTACTACAAAAACTTTCGACGAGTGTCTAATATAGAACTACAAACGCGTTACAAACACGTTTAGAAGCAATTCGTTGGGAAGCCATAAAGACGATTGTGACTAAATATCCGTCGCGCCTGGATATTATCAAGAGGGCGAAGAGGCAATAACAGGTCCCGGTTTCCGGGCCCCCGCGGGGCCTCGCGCAGGGCCGGCCCCCGCCCGCAGCGCCCCGGCCCCCCGCGGCCAGCGCCTGCACTAAATCTGAAACCAGATGCGGCGGCGGGCGGCTGCTGCGCTAACACGGTTTCGTCACGAATCTCTTCGCCCGCCCCGCCCCCGCCCCCGCCCCCGCTTCGGTCTCTCTCCGCTCGCACCCCGCCTCCGCACTCGCTCTTATCTCCGGCTATCACGCCCCCGCCCCCGCCCCCACCCGCGCCCGTTCTCTCGTCCCTGTTCGCCCCCAACCGTTCCCGGTCCGATCCGCCCTCGACCCCACGTTCTTTTGCTTCTTCTCTTCACACGTTTTCCACCTCCCACGAAGATCTGTTTGATGTCACTTCCTTTCCTCGTCATGCATTTCTTTTTACGTCCCCTTTCATTAATTTTCTTCCCTCTTTTTCCGCTTCCTTCTTCCCTATCACTCACGTTTCTCTCTCTTTCTCTTTCTCTCTCTCTCTCTCGACGTTCCCCTTTCTCCTTCGTTTCATCTTTGTCCCTGGTTTTGGTCTTTGCCTCCGCTTTTAACTTATTTTTTCACTCCGTCTATCTCCTTGCTCGTTCCTTGCCAATTCCTCTTTATACTCATATCTTGTTCTGCGACTTCCATCCCTTTTACTTACCAGTTCATGTCATATTGTTGCATTCATGAAATGAAGTTGGAGGGATAAATGATAAAAATATTAACAATCTTATTAAAAATATTATAAAAATAAATTATTATTATTATTATTATTATTATTATTATTATTATTATTATATTGTTTTTCTCGGTATTCACCGGATATTTATTTGACTTTGTGTCGGGTTAATAGCCAAGACACAGGTCAATTCATGTTTCGTCGCAATTTAGGAATTTTCGAACTATCCTGCATGTGTTTAAGATGATCGATTTTTGCATAATTTTATAGGTATATTTTGGTATTTGAATAAGTTCCAGATTTTTATGGATGTTATTTGGTATAACTCCTGTGCATGAAATGACCAGAGGAACAATATGAACTTTTTGGAGATGCCATAGTGCCTTGACTTCAGCTGCTAGTTCTGTATACTTTGTTATTTTTTTCTGCATGTGCTGTTTGAAGATTAGCTGTTTGTGGAGCAGTTATGTCAATCAGGAAGCCAATCTTTCGCCGTTTGTCTACAACAGTTATGTCTGGTCTATTATGGTGAATAGTTTTATCTGTAATAATTTCTCTGTCATACTTCAATTTAAAGTTTGAATTTTCAAGCACAGTATCGGGAATATATTTGTAATATGGGCAGGTCATTTCTTGTAGGTTGAATTTCGCTGCCAGTTTCTGGTGAATAATATTTGCAACTTGATTGTGCCTATAGGTGTAATCTGTATGGGCCATTAATTTGCATCCTGATGTGATGTGCTGTATGCTCTCAACTGTTGTATGGCATTTTCTACATTTGTCATCTATTGTTTGTTTGATGATATGCTTCCTGTAACTTTTAGTGTTGATCACTTGATCCTGTATGGCGACCATGAACCCTTCTGTTTCGCCAAACAGATTACCGTATTTTAGCCAAGTGTTTGAGGCTTTTGAGTCTACATGAGGTTGCTTGAGATCCTTTGCATGGCGTCCATGGAGTTCCTTTCTTGACAACATTATTATTATTATTATTATTATTATTATTATTATTATTATTATTATTATTATTATTATTATTATTATTATTAGAGAATATCGCTGAGAAATTTCACTTATTCTCTTGTGAGTTCTGGATTCCAAAAGACTTGAACCTACTTGCACCCGCTCTCTCCCTCCGACTCACCATTTGTCGTCCACTTCTCTCTCACGAGCCACTCGCCATTTCTCTCTTTTCAGAGTTTCGAGAAGTTCAAACGCCCAACACGAAATTACTGTTTGTACAGAGTTTGTGTAATTCATTTACTTTTTGAAATAAAGTATTTCGTACGCTCGACCCTTAAGTTCATCAGTTGTAAAAAGGTGATCTCCAGCTTCTGAAACTAGTCAGTTGTCACATTTTCTGGGTAGACGGCGGATATTAAAACGAAAACCTATTTCTTTCCTGGGAGCGATGTACAAAATGAAGTTTTATAAATACACACTTCAGGATTATTTGAACTAAACCCCGTCAATTTATAGCGCCTGAAAGTGACTATTTCAACATTAATGCTTATTTGGGCCTATTTTGAACAACCTAATATGAGACTAATTTGTCTAATTTATTTCGTCTATGGCTTCTTTTAACCTTTTTCTTCCGTGTTGGCACAACAGACTCCATGTCATTACTTCCTGATTTCCTGGAAGAGTCTGCCTCCACTTTTAAGATACAGCGATTGAATTTCCACAAAAGAAAAATGCTATTTACCGACTAGAAACATTCATTTTTTCTTGGAAACTAGGAGAAAGTATTAGTAATTTATTGTCAGGCAAAATACTGTACGAATAATTCTAACAAGAAGACAAACAATTTCTTCATAAATAGCATTATCGCAAAATATACAATACTGTTTCTGTATAATATTGATTTATGTTCTTATCTTTGAGAAATATATATAATAAATTATAAAAATGGTGCTTTTTGTAAAATACCTTTTTTATTTGGCCTATTCTGCCATTTAAAAAGCCTAATTGAGATGCTGAAAAAACCTATTTTAGACACCTAAAACACCTAAATTTTAAAACCTTAATATCCGCGGTCTAGTTTTGAATAGAGGGCTGATTTTAATTAAATGTCATTTTTTCTCTTTTCACTTTGGAACAATGCCGTTTAGTATAGAAATTAATTTTATGTTATGACAAAAGGAAATTACCCATTTTTATAGGTCATTATTTTGCATTTTTTGTCGATTTCGGCTAATAAGTCATTTGTTACCATTTTCCGTCATTTTTAATGCTTTTGTTGCTGATTTCGTCGATTTTAATAGTACTTGCTTGAAATAATATTTACGAGAAGCAACAAATGTTCTTCACAGAATCACTGGGTAGCCTATTCGATTTTTTTCGCTCAGAAATTGTTTTGACATCCGTTGTGAGTATATAATTCTTGTGACGTATTTCAGAGCCATTGCCGGGACGGCCGGTTTGGGGTAACTAAAGACAGAGATTACCTGGTAAAGAACAACCCAAACCAAAATTTGCAAGCCGAGTTCACTAAAACGAATGGAAGAAGCCTCGATTACATCAGTAATGTACCCAACACCTTGAGTTGTTCATCCGAACTGTTTTTGATAAGACTTTTTACGTCATTTTTCTTTGGTTTTAGGGCATTTTAAAATCATTTTAAGAGCATTTTATTGATCATTTTTGGGGATGTTTTAGTTCTTTAAAATCCGTCCTCTAGTTATGAGCCATGGAGTTATGAGCCACGGAGTAAATCAACAAGTCGTGTGATGCAAGGTATGGGCTCACGACACACGAAAATTATCCACAATCCTGAAGTTCTAGGGATTCTGGAACTCGCCCGGTGGAAATCGCTGGCTTCGCTGTGCCTCGTGGTGCATTCTTAGACCGCGCACTTCCTTCACAGCCTGTCCAAGCAAAGGCATTCAACTTAGGAAAGCAACAGAAAAAATTTCTTCGCTACGCTCTTCACAAAAGAAAGTTAACATCCTAGCTGCCTACACTCTCACCGACTGCTTATAGCATCAAGGCCAACACTAGTTATTATGGGGGGATATGGGGGAGTATTTATGGGGGAACAGATGGCGCTCAAGATTTCCCAGTTTCTCAAAGTAGAAAGCGGTACTTTTGAATGTGCACTTTTCCTTTGTAGTAGTATTTACTTAATTATATTTGGGAAACAAATAATATGTCCCTAAGCGCAGAACAACTCATGACTAATCCAAAGAAATATGCAATAGTTTCTTTCCTAACAAACTGAATTACTGGGATATTCAATCCTGATGTCCAATCTGTGGTTCTCATTTGCCGCCCCATCACCCACTACTTAGACGCGTATGATCAGACACCCACAACAAATGGCATAGCGTGAAGGGAGATGACGAAAACAGCATCTATCTACTGAAGAACAACACAAAGAAAAGGTCGATAGAATGACAAACATAATTCTGTAAATTACGGTGGTAGTTTCTTAAGTGAGAAAAGGGAAGGGAGGGAATATCTCACGAATTTCGTTCTTCGGAACGTAATTACCAAATGAAATACTTGTTTTATTGTATGAGAGAAAATTCATATTTTTGTTGATAGCTATGATGATTTTGATTGCTTTGATGGAGTTTTGAACAATGAGAAAACTATATAAATCGATCTGAGTGGATACTGACACTTCTTCGTTCGTGCGTTAGTTGACCCTATCCAGCAAAGCTTCTGCAGTCGCGGGAAAACTTCATTAATTGAGCTCTACATTTCAAGGCCGGATCTCTTCTACTGAACTGACTTGTATAGGCGTCTCTTTCAACTAAATTGAGTCACATTTCATGAGCGATGACATTCGCCCAGGCCACGTCGTGTCCTATCGTGGAAAGAAGTTGGCGTACGGTATAATTACACGAGATGGAAGCCCGTGTGAACAGATAAACCGAACCGAGAGGGCATTTCCTCTTACCCCATCACTCAACACTTATTATAAAATTTGTTGTATTTTCTAATTGCGATAAAATTATGCTATTTACTTCGTCTTTCCTCCTCCTAGGAAATGTGCACAATCCGCTACTGACAAAACACAATCTTCTTGAATTCCGAGTTCATTTTGCGACTGAAAAACAACTGAGGAGACGCTGATCCCGATCTTCTAATTTTCTTTGAGGAAATTATGAGGGAGCATCGCAGAAGATCCCATAGTCTCATTGCGATCGTGTAGCACATCTCTTCAAACGCAGAGAAAGACACACTTTACTCACCCAAAATTGTTTCAGTACAGTATGGTCCGTGTCTTCGCTAGAGTATTTTATCACCGAATGTATTTGTAACATAAGAGTGGCCGCTCGTGCCCTCAAAGTTGGTGGTTATTAAAATTAACAGCAATTACAACAAAATCGGGCCATCCCCGACGTCTCCTACAATAAAATTCAGCACCTTGAAAGCCGATGCACATACGTTGCCGGAAAGGTGTTTGGTTCTCCCCTTATCTCACTATTCTGTGAACCCCTTAAAATTTAATTTTTCCTGTGTTTTTAGTAATTTTATTGGTAATTATTAATAATTCTGTTTTGTATATTGTTCACGGACTCAACTATTTGACTTCACCAAGGAGATAACCATTTCAGTATTTATTGCCACTTGGACTAGTTCCTGTCCCCATCGTTCTCTTTTGAAAGGCTATGCCACCTTCCGCCTCCGACATCCCTCTCCTAGTACACCCAGGGGCGACTGGCCTTTCGGGAACAAGGAGTAACGAGGCTTTACTCCCGCGCCCCACGTGATTGATTGATTTTATCGTGTTTCCGGGCGCGTCAACTGTTTCGGTCATTAGTCCCGTTAGTGTAGTGCATGTTTCTTTTCTCGGGAGATGGCGGTGATCCTCCCCCGCTTGATGGCGAGATCCGGCCCCGACCTACCGTCGGCTAGTGGGGTTTCCCCCTAACTAGGACTCTCCCACCAGCGGGGCACCGCCCCAGCCCGGACAAGCTCTAAGCTCCCGACCGGACACCCGGAATACGTGATAGTGTGGTGCATGTTAGTGTAAGTGTGTGTGTAAGAGGAGAGGATAGGGACAAGGAAGAGGAAGGACAGATCGCGCGCGGTCCGTGGCCCGTTTGATAGGGTACTGCTCCGGTATTCGCCTGGTGTTGATCGGAGAAACCACGGAAAACTACCGATCAGAGCAGCCGGCCGCTAGAATTCTCGTCCAGACAGCGACTGAATTCGACCTAGCTGAAACGCTAGTGCGGAAATCCTGCCGCCGTCAGAACTCTAACCTAGGACCGCCCGGTCAGAGGCGCAGCAGTGTCATCAGTTGATGCACTGAGCTACCGCTCCCGGTCGCCCCACGCGTCGTTTCCCGATTTATGCAATGTACCCGCGCCTAACGAGCCAGCCAGCCGCGCCGTGGCATGGCATGCGCTGCGCCCGTTTGCCGCCGCCTGGACCTCGTAGCTCATCCCTCCGGCAGGGGGCCTCGGGACGGCCAGGGAAGGACGCTCGTCCAATGGCGCGAATCGTCGGTGCACAAGCAAAGGGACATTTCTGAAAAATATAGGTTCGTAGGAGAACGGGTTTCATTCCAGCGGAGCTGAGTATTTCGACATCCGAGCCAAAGTCTTGAGTATTTTGTCTGACATGCGAATTATATTTGTTTTTTCTCTCCATTTCCTTATGTAATTTCGTACCTATATACCACTTGTTTAGGAACTAGTGGGTTTGGACTGTCTGTTATGTCTTTTTAAAGCATTCACCACCCCACTTCCAGTGGTTTCTGTTTTAGAAACTGTAACTTCTTGTTGTTGTTACTAAGAGTATTTTGGTCATGCGAAGAAGATGGCGTGACAAACTCTTAAGTTTCAACCGCACTTTCACTGAATATTTACTGTTAATCCTTGAAGAGGAGACTGAGTAGATCTCAGAATCGCTCAGTGGACATAAACCCTCTAGCAAACCTGGGATTCGATCCTACACGCCTCGTGTAAGCGAATTTTTCATGTTAATATTTAAAATAAAATTTCTAAATATATTCTTTCATTTAGCTAAAAAATGATGATTTCTGAGATGAGTCGCTTTTCTTGAAAATATAAAAAATGTAGATTGTCCAATTTAAGTTTACTGATGCTGATGGAAGAGCTGCTGTCATTCACATCAAGCTTCAGCGCCTTCTAGATCTTAGTAATTAATTGTAGTAAGAAGGAATGGCACACAGTATACTAAGAAAGGACCAAAAAACATTTGCAAAACAATACGCTCTCTTCTCCACTCCTGAACTTTATTTCTATAATACATCTCTATTCGACAATGTCTAATTATTTATCATTAATTGTCTTCCACATATATTTTGCACGCTATGAGCAGGAATATATTGTAAAAGAAAATATAGAAGGTGATTGACATCATTTGAACTTCCTTAAATTTAAAAATCAAATTGAACACATTCTATGTCGTCGTCGTCGTCGTCGTTGTCGTTCTTGTCGTCGTCGTCGTCGTCGTCGTCGTCGTTAATGATGTTGCAGACGAATGTTCCAGAAACTTGTTCACTGACTCAATTCTATATGGGTTGCGTCATTGGATATTTTCGAATTTAGATCCATATAGTCGTTCAACCTAACGAGCTAATTGCTGACTGCCCTGTTGGCCGCCAGGAAGCGATACGACAGACACAGTCGTATTTATCTGTTACGCCATTGCCTAGATGAGCGAATGTGGCATCTGATTAGGGTGGGATTTATGAGCGGATAAAATTCTTTAGGGTTCTGCGCCAGGTTTGTTAAAAATGGCACAAGAGTGAAATGATACACTGAGAAATTTTCGCAGGAGAATCATTTTTCATAAATAAAGGAACAAGAAAAATGAGAACAAGATTCCTGATTATGTCTATGACTAAGACGGCAAAGACAACGAAACGGCCATCGACAAAGATCATTACCAACAACAGACGAAAGGAAACGAGTGAGTATGGGACAGGAGAGTTGTGATAGATGAGGAGAGACGAGGAGGCTAAAGAGAAGTTAAAGGAGTGACGAATGAGAGGTGAAACGAGAGAGACGAAACAGAGGTCACACGAGAGAGACGAAACAGAGATCACACGAGAGAGACGAAACAGAGGTCACACGAGAGAGACGAAACAGAGGTCACACGAGAGAGACGAAACAGAGGTCACACGAGAGAGACGAAACAGAGGTCACACGAGAGAGACGAAACAGAGGTCACACGAGAGAGACGAAACAAAGGTCAAACGAGAGACGAAACAAAGGTTAAACGAGACATGAACCAGAGGTCAAACAAGAAATGAAAGAGAGGTCAAACGAAAGATGAAAGAGAGGTCAAATGAGAGATGAAAGAGAGGTCAAATGAGAGATGAAAGAGAGGTCAAACGAGAGACGAAAGAGAGGACAAAAGAGAGACGAAAGAGGTCAAAAGAGAGACGAAACAGAGGTCAAAAGAGAGACGAAACAGAGGTCAAAAGAGAGACGAAACAGAGGTCAAAAGAGAGACGAAACAGAGGTCAAAAGAGGGACGAAACAGAGGTCAAAAGAGAGACGAAACAGAGGTCAAAAGAGAGACGAAACAGAGGTCAAAAGAGAGACGAAAGAGGTCAAACGAGAGACGAAATGCGAAAGTAAATGCCGAGGGAGAGATCAAAGGAGGGACGAAAGGAAACGCAAAAAGAGAATTGTGTAGGAGGGAGGAAAGAGGGGGAAGGGTCGAGGAGGAATTGAGATCGGAGGGGCCGTGTCAAGGCAGCGGAAGAGAGGCGCTAATCGGTGTCGCGTTGCGCGGCAGCTGCTGCTTCTGCTGCGGAGAGCGGAGGCAGATAGAGCGCCTCCATCCATCATGCAGGTGCGCCGCACGCCCTGTCGCCCGCCACCCCCCCTACGACATCCCATCGACACGTCCGCACACGTGAGCCTCCTCGCATTTAACAGAAAGGAGAAACATGTCACTGGACTTGGCAGACCGGGCGATCGCCCGGGGCCACGCAAGTCAAGGGGCCCGACGATGGGACTGGCGAGGAAAATATAGTAAAAAATTGAAAAAGCAATCAGAACTCGAGAAAATTGTTATTGTAATTTTATAAGTCGCGGTACAATAGTCTGATATTTCACAAAATGTTCAATTAATTTCAAGAAATTTTATCTTAAATAGATAATTTTAGTCATTACTAGGGGGTGGATTTTGATGCGCCAAAAATGATTAAAAAATGCTCTTAAAATGCCTTAAAAACGAAGGGAAATGACGTTAACTATGTGAACTAATCCTGTTCGGATGAACAACTCAAGCTTCTTCCATTCATTGAAATGAACGTAGCTTGCAAACTTTTGATTTGGACTGATCTTTACCAGAAAAATCTGTCTTTAGAAATCCCATAATTGGCCGAAATGGCGATGATAGGCGTTTCAAGAACCTTAGACTGCATATTCACAACGGTTAGTATTACAATTACAGAGCAAAGAAATCGAATGCAGGCTATTCAGGAATTCTGTGGGGAACAGTTGTTGCATCTGGTAAATATTATTTTTTTGTAAAGTGCATTGTAAAGTGAAAAGAAAGAAAATAACATTTCATTAAAATCCGCTCCTTAGTGATTACTTATAAGGTAGGACTGTAAAATTAATCAAATGACGCTATCATTAAAATAGGTTCTACAGATATTCACATTTATTATTTCAAGTAAAAAAACAAGTAAGTTTTATTAAACACTAACTAAACCCAACAGTTTTTAGCGTCTTAAGCTCGCCGTGGAAATTGTATTATTTGATTACTAGATACTTTTACTTAAAACTATTATTTAATACATATTTCACAATGATTTTTTTAACTTAAACGTATTTTTTGTTATTTGTTGAAATAAATTAACTAATACTGTTTCTCAAGAAAACTTTTACATTTTTAATTGTTTTCGGGACGGAATGGGGGGGGGGGAGGCTACGTTTGAGCATTGGCCCGGGCCCAAAATTGTCTAGCTCCAACACTGGGTCTGGGTTAGGTAAGGGGATTAGATTCAGAATCATCTCAACAGGGATCGTAGGTTCCAGTTTCGTTTTGGTCATCAATGTTCCCTCTTACTTTTCATGACGTTTTACGACTCAGATCTTCTGATGATTGCAAATCCAAGGAGCTCTCAAATATTTTGACCATATCAAAAATAAGTTTTACTGAGATATAGAGTCACACTTGCCCTGAAAGAGACAAAGGAAGGAATATAAATATTAAAAAATCTATTTTTAAATTATTTTTTTCATAAATTTTTGGTACAAGGCATCAGCATCCATGTTGCCTTAATCTTAAAGAAGCGAATACAAAATGTTCCGAATTCGAGAAATAAAAGAATCTTATTGTAAAGCGATTCTTAAAAGGACGCAAATAATTTTAGAATATTTTATTTGTGACAAGGACTGTTAGCATATCATGAACCACCCTATATCATATTCCATCGCTTTTAAGACAAAAGGTATTTTGTTACTGGTCACTACGTGTGTCTTTGCATGTACTTTAGGAGTTGAAGTGGGTGAGAATTAACAACTTTTAAAAATTTAATTTTGTATTTATTTTAACAATTATTTGACAACATGGATGTCTTTTTTACACTTTCATGACAAGACAAATTAATTTATGAAACGACTGTCACAGGCGTTGCTACTGGAAACCAATATTATTCTGTCCACCTGTCGTAAATAAAAGAAATAGCTGCTCTTCCATCTAATTGAATCAAAACCTTCTTGTACAGGATATGACTAGTCAGTAGACCAGAAGCAGTCCACAACACATGCAGCACTAGATAACGCCAACAACTTCAACGCCCGAAGTTTCGAAACAAGCTATATGAGACAGCATCGGCTCGCCAGGTGAGGAGAATGAAGTGTCATTTCAACAGTAAGTGATAAATTATATGAAGCATAGAAATAAATAACTGCATTTAAAACCTAACATATTTTATTCTTTGGAAAATTCTCTTGTGCTACATTCTTAATTTGCAGTATCTTCTTTGCGAGGGGAACCGACTCGCAATCTCAGCAGAGTATCTTCAGTAACGGCACTATACGGTAGTTTACATGACACTTGCTGTGGCAACCATGAGACATTTTACGTTTTCTGGAAGGTAGTATAGAATTGCCAAAAGAGTATAAAGTAATAGATAGAGTAGGTGTATAAATATAGAAAAAATATTGCGATTCTGCAAGAAATGTGCCAATTTATCGACAGAAAAATACGTTTTGTCGTTCAATGATATGAAAAAATTGAGATTTTTCTTGCTCTTATAGAGTAAATTACCTGTTCGATTGCAGTTTTGAAACAAATATTGTGAAACTAGAGATCATCTAGAGAAATGGGAGATTTGGTCTTGGCTTAGCCGCGACGTCTGATAGACTCTAAATTTCAAAATGCTTGAGAGCCTACATCGTTCATCTCACGGAAAATACGTAGGTGATATACTCTGTAGAAAATTTGTTGAATTTCATTTTGTTTTAAAAGTAGAAATTTTCCAAATTATAATTAAAATCTTAGTTTTCTGACTAATCGTGACCTTTTTGTCACATTTTACGTGCTCTAGCTCCTTAACCTGTCTCTGTCGAAGAATATCGAACAAAATAATTTAAAGGAAATTCAAGTTGTAGTTTATTTCATTGTAGTTTATTTGCACCCTTGCACTGAAAGTGCAAGAGTTTTCGAATTCTATGCGGAAAATTGTGAAAAGAGAATTTATTGTACTTTTCTCAGACTACCCAACGTTAATGAGGAGGTCAATTTAAAATTCGAATTCAGCATCACGAAAACAACGAAATATGAAGAACGAATTTCTATATTTTATTCTTGGATTACGTTCTATCCATGACGTATGCAATTCTGAGATCTGTTATAGACGAATTTTGAAGTGCATGATGTCTGTGTATGACCTGAATTGAAGCTGAATGTTTGAAAATGAAGAAAAATATGATCTGATCGAAGTTTGTTAAAATGGCAGAATACTTCAAAATAACAAAATCTTCAAAATTCATGTGATATACAAAAACTGTAAATTGTAATACAAATTTAATAAAACATTCAAATTTCAAATTCGTAGTATAAATAAAAGAAAAAATTTTAAGTCAATCATACGAGCCCTAATCATCTTCCACTCTACCATCCTTCGTAAAGTGAAGGGCAAACCACAAAAGAAGAGAACAAAAAGGCAAAGGCCTCAGTTTTAATCAACATTGTGTATGCCACTCAGTACCACTGCATTATATTTTACTGTTTAAGAAAGAAACTAAATGAAAATATATCCAACTGAAACATGAGTGCATCAAGTCCAATATTCCAACTGTGAAAGATTCTTCAATAGATCGTAGCACTTCACAGCGATCTGAACCCAGGACCTGCCATTGATACGAAGACATCACTGATCAGCACAGCCATTCGGATGCTCCTTCACCCCCATCCCTTTGTGAAGGAAGCGCCTGCTGTTGTATCCTATGCAGAGGAAGTGAATTGATCATCCCCTGTCCTTCAACCCCCTTCGGCCCCTCCCCCTCCCCCTTCCAGTGAAGCCACGCGGGGCTTCCGGAAACAATAGCTCGTTTAAAACCGAAATTAAGCGGCTTCGTCTGCCGCCGATCGGTCCGCCTCTGCCCCACCCCCTTCCTCCCCCCAGAGCTCCAGTAGGACAACGCACCGTCGTCGCCACCGTCACCGTCGTCGCCGTGACCGTCGTCGCCGTCGCCGTCACCGTCGTCGCCGTCGCCGTCGTCGCCGTCGCCGTCACCGTCGTCGCCGTCACCGTCGTCGCCGTCGCCGTCGCCGTCGTCGCCGTCACCGTCGTCGCCGTCACCGTCGTCGCCGTCGCCGTCACCGTCGTCGCCGCCGCCGTCACCGTCGTCGCCGCCGTCACCGTCGTCGCCGCCGCCACCGTCGTCGCCGCCGCCACCGTCGTCGCCGCCGCCACCGTCGTCGCCGCCGCCACCGTCGTCGCCACCGCCACCGTCGTCGCCGCCGCCACCGTCGTCGCCGCCGCCACCGTCGTCGCCGCCGCCACCGTCGTCGCCTCCGCCGTCGTCGCCGCCTCCGTCGTCGCCGTCACCGTCACCGTCGTCGCCGTCACCGTCGTCGCCGTCACCGTCGTCGCCGTCACCGTCGTCGCCGTCACCGTCGTCGCCGTCACCGTCGTCGCCGTCACCGTCATCGTCACCGTCACCACCGTCACCTTCACCGACGGCGGCGGTGGTTTCCCCCACCCCCACATGCCGTCACTACCGCTGCTGCCATCTCGCCAAATCCTTCACGGCACTACATTTGCCACCCTCGCCATCGCCACAGTTGCCGCCACTGTGAACTTCAGCATCGTCAGCGCCGCGGCCGCTGCTGTGGCAAGCGCTTCATAACTCTCACTAATTCGGTCAGACGTTTCCACCGGCCCACGCCGACCCACGCCTAGTGATGGCAAAATTTTACCCTAATATCAATACATCGATGTTTCGATACATCGTGAAGGGTTTTCGATGTCGAAGAAAACATCGACGAGAAAACCTCGATATTTAATACATCGATGTTTTAATTATAGACTAATAAATATACTGTTTTCCTATCCATTTTTAATTACATTACGTATAAAGGATATATTTTATTGTTTGGTTACCAGCGTGTTCGTAGTATGTAAAAAATATTACGGAATGTAAATAATAAAATTAACAATAAAGAACATCTTGTTTTGCTATCGATTTCGTGTTTCACTGTCGATTCAGGCAATGACACGCCTGGCGATAATATACATTCATAACAAGAGCAGCTCCCAAACTTCTTCAGACTGCACAGGCGAAATGTGCATCGTGATAAAGAAGGTGACGCAAAACAACAATATTGCTGTGGTTTGCTGCTACTATACGTGGTTTAATTCCTTTATTAAAAATATAAAAAATAAATAAAACATGTTTTTGGAAAACTAAATCGATGTGAATAAAACATCGAAAGCAAAATATCGATGTTAATATAGATGTTTCTGGTGAAAAACATCGATGTTTCTTTTTCCATCCCTACCCACGCCGACCCCGCCTCCAACATCATCGCTTCAGTCGCTACCACCACCTTCGCCTATCCCACAACCCCTCCCAAACCCATCCTCACCCCCATCCTATCCCATCCCATTCGCATATGGCCCCCACATCAGAAACTTTTTCACTGAGGAGATGGGGGAAACAGGCCAATTAGAGCCCCTACATCTTCTCCCCGCATATGAGTTTTCAAATTCGAAGACTTGGAAAGTCGTCGGCGAATGCTTTCTATTAACCGAGCCCCTATTATCGAGAGTTCAATTTGAGCGGAGTCGACTGCCGCGTCCCGAGCGGGCCGGGCCAAGACGCGTACGCACCGCGTTCGCCGGTGCGTGAGCTGATCGATGGTCGAGATAGAACATCGAAACCATTTACACACGTCCCGCCGAGTGAGTTATGTCTTCGGCCGGCTCGCGCCGATCTGAACGGAGATTGTCCATCGTCTCCATGTTAATGTGTTGTGTTTTATTTACGGAAGTTAATATCAATTATGTAGTTGTGGAGGTGTTGGAGGTTAGGATAACTCTAATGACAATTCACAAACATTTGATGAGGTACGGATAAGAGTAGTTAAGATTTCGTGCAAGAGACAACACATTTGATTGGCTGAGAGTGAATTCATCTCCGAGAAGGAAAAGGTTTATTTCACTGAAATAACACAATATGAGATCTGTACAAAAATGATAGAGATAAGGGAATTGAATCTATACAATTGTTCTGGATGGTAATGATAGTGTTTCAAACTATTTCAACAAATTTATTTACTCTTTATGCGTAGTGATGAACTTTTCTGTCTCAGTAACTGTTCTCTAATTTTTAAGTTGCACGTTTTGTGTTTCCTCAGTTCTTATCTTTGACATATTGTTATCTGCTCTCGGGTATTTGCAATAATCGAACAATTTGTATGTTTTGGTCAATGTAATTTTTATTTGTCATAAGCTTTTAAACATACATTTTTTCGTGTTTTGTCATATTTTGTAATTACATTAATAACTATGAAGAACAACCACATTTGTCAGAAAGTGAGTAACATTTACGATGTCTCGTAAAAATATCTCAATTTTTTTTGCATTTTCTTACAAGTATAGAATCATGTGAACTATTGTCTTACGCAAGAGATTTTCCCAATATCAGATAGTAAATAAATTTTGAGTACCTTTTTATGCTTGCAATTCACGCAATACAAACAGAGAATTTGAACAATAATTGTGTTCTACTGTTCCAAAGAAAAACTTCAGAAATTCACTCTTAATTTATAGAACAACAGAAAGATATAAGAACTCTTATTGTCGCTGCCCTCATCAAGTAATGTGGGTGCCAGTATTCTGACGTTTTTGGAGTCTCTAAAAATGTCTATATCGATGGTAAACGACAAGATTCACTTATCATCAAACGTCTCTCGATCAGTTGTTGCAATAAAATATAGGAAACACAATACGCCTCTTTCAACCTTCGAAAAATTTGGACGAGGTTCATTACATTTCAGTATAGAATGTTCTGCATTATGCGCTGCTCTTTTGTGCTTACTACAATATTTGCAATTCAATCTTGCAGTCGCTACACGACTAGTATCAATTTGTAGGTGTCAGGTGCTACGATCAGCCAGTTCATATTCAAAACATACAGTATGTTGTTACCGACATTTAAAATTACTGAACATTGTTTCATATTTTAAATTTATTTAACATTTGTTTTATTATTTTTGTACTTCTCGTTCGTCGTAATCAGATAATGGCAGAGAATTTCCCTTGCCGCTCACTATCTCAAGAATGATAGGCTCTTACTTGAGGATGAATAATTAGTAATCGGATGACGTACAAATGAAATAGAAAATAGCATGGAAAGCCTACGAAGCGATACGAGCGAGCGAATAACGCCATAATAACGAAAAAAATGCCTTGAACAGGAGTCGAAGCTACAACCTTCGACTCCGCGTACATAGTCGCAGCTTGAAGTCCTTCCATCAGCAACGTCGACGGATTTCAAGATTTTTTACCGAGGTAGCTCAGAACTACCGATGAGCGGAAGACAATAACCCATCTACCGGGTGCAACTTCCCGTCTCGTTATACTTTCTCCCGGGCGCGTTTACGCCACGAAGAATTAATCCGCCCAGTATTCATGAGACGCGCAATTACGCGCCGATCGCCCTTCGCCCTCGCCCTCGTCCTCGCCCCCACCGCCCAGGGCGCGCGACCGGGGGGCGGCCGAGACCCGACAGCGGAACAATGCCTCGTTTAGGCCGGAATTAACCCGATTCGGATGCCGATCGCCCGCCTTCCGGAAATTAAGTGGTTAAGACCCGCGGGGCGACCGCGCGGGTGAGTGGAGGGGGAGGCGGTGGTCGGGGAGGGGAGGGCAGTATAAGCCGGGTGGCGCATTTCGAGGCGGTTCAGAGCCCGCGGTTCAGAGCGGGACGGGACACAGCGAAATAGGGCAAGGAGGAATCGGTCAGGTAGAGTAGAACAGAGCGGGGTGGAGCGGGG